>OVAN01006656.1:0-18797 GCA_900406275.1 Anastatica hierochuntica
TCCAGATTTTAAGTGCACACTAATATCTGTATTTAAATTACTAAAGCAAATGAGATGCATAGCTATATTTACTGATACGTTGTGTGTCTTCCAGGACTGTTTTATAAAACTCTGATTGGAACGGGTGAAGAGCGTGAGGGGGTTTATTATTTTACAGGAGTCAAAGCTGCACGAATTCATCACACTGAGGGAAAGAACGCATATACTTTAGAGTTATGATATCATCGGCTTGGTCATTCCTCTTTTTGGGTGTTATCTTCTTTACCAATTTTAGATAGGTTTTCTTTTGATTCAGAACAAGCTTCTTTTTCTGAGATTTTAAGGTCTTTCATTCAAGGTCTTTAATTCACTTCTCCGATCTAAAATTGGTAAAATTGGTAAGGAGAAAGCCAATCTTAATATACAAATTTAAAGGAGGAATCATGGAATAAAAAAAATTGATTGGATAATTTTCTATAATACTTTTGGTTATATTAAAATAACATATAATATACAAGTCGGGTGTGTCTTCTACACTCGCGGCTGTAGCTTTGGCTCTGTGCTATGCGTTACGCCAAGCTCTAGTGTTGGAGATTGATGAGGTGCTTCAACACTCGGACTTCTAGGTATTGGTCAATTTGATCAATCGTCATGAAGACTATTTTGGCATTCTTGCTCTTCTCTCTTGTATCCGGAATCTAATTCCTTCTTTTATCTCTGTTTCTTTTATTCCTAGAACTGCGTAATCTTTGACAGATTCGCTTGCGAGCCGAGTTATCTGTATTCAGAATTCTTCGATTCGTGAAGTTTAATAAAATACTTTTTGAATAAAAAAAAACATATATTGCGTGAAGATATTAGAAAATGATGTCTTTTTTTATATATAACTAGCAGAGCAAATTAAAAGTGGTTTTGGTAATGGCACCATCAATTCCATTATATATATCGGAGACGTGCACTACACAGGCAAATCAACACTCTCTTATATAACCCTTCTTCATCAAAATCGTGAAATTAAAACAAAATCTTTAATATTTCAAATAAAAAGATAATCATCAAATAATAAGTACGACATCAAAATATGAAGAAGATGGTGATGATGGTGATGAAGATGATGATTATGATGATAATGGTGAGTGAAGGTAGTATGATAGAGCAGACATGTAAAGAGACACCAGATTTCAATCTCTGCGTCTCACTGCTTGACTCCGATCCACGTGGCTCCTCCGCCGATACTTCTGGTCTCGCTCTCATCCTCATCGACAAAATCAAGGTCTTTCATCCACTTCTCCGATCTACTGTTTCTTTGTTATTCATATATATCTGGTAACGTTCGACTTAAATTAGAGTTATCATCTTTAATTTTCTAGCAAGAAAGCAATCTTTGATATAAATTATTCCTCAGTTTTAGTATATATTATATAAACTCCGTTACTTTTTTTTTTTACATCCTATAAACTTCGTTATTATGCAACCAGTTATGTTTTTTTTTTAATTTTAGTAAATAAAAAACTTCGATGATTGTTTGTTGAATAACGAAATCTATGGGGCAATTTTATAAATCTGTAATTTTGTAGGGGTTAGCAACGAAGACTTTGAACGAGATCAACGATCTGTATAAAAAGAGACCAGAACTTAAACGGGCTTTGGACGAATGTAGTCGAAGATACAAAACAATCTTAAACGCCGATGTTCCCGAAGCCATTGAAGCTATCTCCAAAGGAGTTCCGAAATTCGGTGAAGATGGTGTGATTGATGCTGGTGTCGAAGCTTCTGTATGTGAAGGAGGGTTTAAAGGGAAATCTCCATTGACTAGTTGGACCAATTCGATGCAGAAAATCTCTAGTGTCACTAGAGCCATTGTGAGAATGTTGCTTTGATTTGTTTAAAAAATCTTATCTTATGTTGATACAAACTTTATTTTACTTTTTTACCCAAAAAAACTTTATTTTACTTGTTTGAGGGGTCTGATAATAAAAATTAAAATTTATCAAGTAAGAGCATCTCTGACCCATTGCTATTTTTGACTCTATATACTATAATAGAGTCAAATTTGCTTCAACCCTTCTCTATTTCTTCTTCTAAAATAGAGATTGCTATTTTTTCCTCTATATTTAGGAAAAAATAGCATTCCTCTATAATAGAGTCATACTTTTTTATTTACACATTGGTCCTTTTACTTTTTATTATTATAATTAAAATACATGTTTATAAGAAATAATAATCTTTTTACATATAAAACACAACTTTTTTGTTTACATAATAATTTTTAATTTTTTTACAATTATAAATAAAATAAATAAATAGAGTTTCTCTATTATAGAAGAAAAAATAAAAGAATACATTGGAGATGGTCTAAAGAATCTCATATGAGAATTTTGACTCGTTTCTATTAGATGTAAACAAAAAAACTAAATTATATAAAGTTCTATCAGGTGTTTCTTAATTTTGCTTTCGGTGCGAACAAAAATTTGTTAAAAGTATTTGATTTGATGATTACATTAATAATCTTCTTGGTCGGATTATTGTTCTGTGTCAAATCCATATGCTTAAGTTCATGAATTTGTTGGATTTGTGTGGATCTATACTTTGATCTATCAAGATGGTTTTTTGTTTTTCGGTTTCTTTCCGACTTAGGCCGGAGTTATCTTTCTGTTTACCGGAGTTGTATATCTGGCTTGTCCTGTTAAGATTATTTGTCGACATCGCCTTTTTTTTGTTCTTCTCTAATCAATCAGCTTTGATTATCGATAAATAAGCTTCTCTTCTTCTCATTGTTTTAATTTTGCAGTTCTCTCGGCTAATAGTATGCCATATTTTCCCCTTTCAATGCCTTGATCTGATTCTTTTAGTTTTTTGGATTGTCAATATTATAATTGAAGCTAGTCAGGTTTGAGATCAAAATCCTCTTGACTAGTGATATATATTGTTGGAGGTGGTTTCCATCCCAGTTCTAATTTGATCCAAAATATTTCAGATGAAGCCAAGTGGGCTTTGGGTCCATTAGCGAAGAAAGGAGGAAGAAACCAAAATCAAGAGTGGATTGCATGTCCACTAGAGTAAAGGCCTATTTGCCTTAGTTGGGAAAGGAATCAAAACACGTTTAAAAAGAATGAAGAGGAATTAAATGCACGGTCAACCCACATTAATGTAGGAGGATTTTTCAGAGGAAATGGAGCCACAGTTACGATTTGCGGAAATGGACTATAAAGAGGAGCAAAAGGCCAAGGGGAGAAAAAACTCTACTTGAGTTCTTAGCACTCATCCTCTTTGTATTCGTAGCTTCAAACATTTCTCTGCAATATCTAAATATTCTAAGAGAAATATAACACAGAACATATATTCGAAAGAGTGATTGAGGAGATCCAGAAGACTCACTTCACGAACCGAATCATCAACACTCTTATCCCAAATATTAAGTCGAAGATAACCCTTTATGAGGAAAGGCAGAGTCCCGAGCTCACATTACGACGTTTTGCTTAGCTAAGGCTCTAGCACGATTTGGGAACAACGACAAAGACGCTGGATATTGTAAGCTCTTTGTTGAGAATCTTGCGGGAGCTATCCTGAACTGGTTTTCACGCCTGGAAGCCAACTCGATTGACAGCTTCAACAAGTTATCAATGACGTTTAACAAACAAAACTCCATGCTTATCGAAAAGGGAGCTTCGAATGTCGACCTTTGGACAACATCTCAGAAGAAGAATGAGTCGATGAGGTCCTTCCTCAATAGGTTTAAGTATGTTATATCCAACATTGTGGTAAGTGATGAACCAGGTAATGTTGCACTCCGCAACGCCTTATGGTACGACTCACGCTTCCGTGGTGACTTAATGCTTAACCGGCCTGTCTCACTGGAAGACGCTCTCCACAGAACTTCGCGATTTGTCCAAGTCGAAGAGAAAAAGACGGCATATGCCGAGAAACATCTTTCCATGGCAAGACCAAGTTCAAAGGAAAAGCCTCGAGAAGATCGCGACACTCGCCGACCTTCGAATAGATCGAAAGGCGAGGGGAGTATGTCAAAGCACATGACTTACCAGATAACGGAAATGAGTGGTCACAAGCGGAGCTCGACAGGTGTGACTCATTACAAGCCGAGGTCGAATACCTAGACACGGGAGGATAACACTAGAAACTCAAAGAAATATTGCGAGTTCCATAAGATAGTGGGGCACACAAAGAAGGAATGTCATGGTTTCTGGCAATTTTGGTTTAATAAATACATGTCAGAGGAGCTAGTTAAGTGAGACGCATCTCCATCAAAAGCTTGGTACAACAATTATACATATGCACCAAAGAGGGATCGGGAGACACGAAGCTCAGAGGCCGCAGAGCCACCACTGGCAAGGAAGCCGATAAGCTTGATAATGGGTGGTAACCCATTTTTCAACGACACAATCTGAGCTATCAAACACTACAGTCGAAAAGTCAACTTACTTACCAAGGGTTTACAAGAAGTGTCACTAACGGACGCCATGCTTGAATTCTCAAAACACAAAACCAGACATGTCGATCACCCGCATAATGACACTCTGGTGCTTGAGCTCATGATGCTTGAAGACTATGATATCACTAGATATTGGTCGAATTTGGAAGCTCGGTGAATGTCCTTTACAAAGACACCCTGGACAAGATGGATTTGCCGAATGCTCGAATCAAGCCCGCAAAGCAACCACTCACAACTTTCAATGGGACCACCATAGTGGCCACTGGTTCAATCAAGCTAATGACTTACATGGGTGGAGTTAAGATGGAAACTAAATTCACTGTGGTTGACGCTCCTGATATATACAACATCATTCTCGGGATACCATGGACTTATGCCATGGGGGTCGTTCCGTCAACATACCAACAATCCATCAAATTTCCAACCGACATGGAAACCGGCGAACAGTCTGGTTGTGCTATATCAGCGAGAACAAGCTTCGCCGAGCTTCAACGCAATATAATTTACAGATTCGAGCTGCGGAGCCGGGACAAGATGTGAGAACAAAGACTGAGCTTGGTGACCCTCATCTCGACAAAGTACGCCATGTATGTATAGATCCTAGTAATCCAGACCATTATGTAGATATTGGGACAAAGCTTGAAAAGGAGATTTTCAAGGACCTTGTCGCATTCCTCAAGCAGAATAAGCAGACGTTTGCTTGGTCAATCGACGATATGACAATAATAGGTCTGGATGTGACCTTCCATGAGCTTAACATCGATCCAACCTACAAGCTAGTTCATCAAAAGCACAGGAAGCTCAGACCAGAGAGAGCCAAAGCAGTCAATGCAAAAGTAGACACATCGTTGAAGGTAGACTCCATAATCGAGGTGAAGTACTGCGACTTGCTGGTGAATCCTGTGGTGTTGGTGAAGAAGAATAGGAAATGACGTGTATGCGTGGACTTCACCAAACTTAACAAGGCATGCCCAAAGGAAAACTTCCCACTACCTCACGTAGCTCGACTTGTCAAAGCAACGGTGGGGAACAAACTCCTTACCTTTTTTGATGCATTTTCTGGCTATAACCAAATTCTTATGCACCCCGGCGATAGGGAAAAGACTGCTTTCATCATCAAAACAGGTCTTTATTGCTATAAGGTAATTACGTTCGGTTTAAAGAACGCGGGAGCAACCTCCCAGCATCTGGTAAATAAGATGTTCTCAGAGCAGCTCACAAAAACGACGGAAGTTTACATTAGCGGAATGCTCATTAAGTCCTTGCACGAGGAAAATAACGTCGGCCACTTGCGAGAGTGCTTTTCCGTCCTCAGTAAAGACAAAATGAAGTTAAATATGAAAAAGTGCACATTCGTAGTCACCTCTGCGTAATTCCTGGGATATTTGGTCACATAGAGAGAAATAGAGGCGAATCAGAAGCAAGTCTCCGACATAATAAACATGAATTCACCAACTACGCCATGCGAGGTTCAACGCTTGACCGGGTGCATCGTCGCACTAAGCAGGTTCATCTCATGGTCATTAGACAAATGTTTACCGTTCTACCAGAAGCTTCACACCAACAAGAAGTTCGAGTGGGATGAACCATGTGAAGCAGCATTCCAGAAACTCAAAGAATATCTTACGACCTCACCATTTCTGTCCAAAGCGGTCACCAATGAAACTTGGTACATATACATCACGGTCTCCAACACTGCGCTGAGTGGAGTTCTGGTACATGGAGAGGTGGCTAAACATAAACCTATCTTTCATGTCGAAAAGTTGCTAGGAGACACTAAAACACGGTATACAATGATGGAGAAACTTATGTTGGTCATCGTAGCAGCAATGCGGAAACTATGCCCCTACTTCCAATCTCACTCTGTGACGGTTCTTTCAAGCCACCCATTGCGGTCAATCTTGCATAGCTCAGGTCAATCTGGCAGCATGGCTAAATGGGCAATCGAGCTAACTGAATATGACATCGAGTACAAGCCACGCACCACGCTGAAGACCCAAGTACTAGCAGATTTTCTTATCGAAGCTCAACCGAAGGACAGCTCAGAGCTCGAACCCCACTCATGGAAACAACATGTTGATGACTCCTCTTCTCAGAAGGGGTTTGGCGCTGGCGTCTAACTTGTATCCCCTACCGGCGAAGTCATCGAGCAATCCTTCCACCTCGAATTCCATGCTTCCAAGAATGAGGCGGAGTACGAGGCCCTGCTGGCGAGACTTCAACTGGCCATGCAGTCAAGGCGAAGACCATCGACAAGTACTGCGACTCCCAGCTCGTTGCCAACCAATACAGCAGCGACTACAAAGCAAGGGAAGACAGAATGACTGCATACTTGAAGTTAGTCCAAGATGCAGTGGCTAAGTTTGACGGGTTTACATTAACTAGGGTTCCACGCAAGGAAAACAAAATTGTCGACGCGCTGGCCACACTCACCTCCACATCTGAAGAAAACCTCCGCCGTACCATACCCGTGGAGACATTGACCTTACCAAGCATTACCGATATACTTCGACCTCATGAAGATGACGTGGCCCATCCCTAGCTGACTATGTCTCTCCACGAGGACAACCTCGAGAGAAACCCAGGCTCCCACGCCATGGAAGGTCTAGGAGAAGGGCCTGACTGGAGAACGAAGATCATACTCAACATTGGCGACGGAAAAGTACCTCAAAATAAGTCCCAAGCAGGAAAGTTGTAGCAACGAAGCGCTCATTATTCTATGGTTGATGACTTCTTTCTGGCAGAAGTTTTCCAGGAATCTTGTTGTATTGCGTCCATGGCGACCACGTGCGCCAGATTATACGTGAAGATCATTTAAAAGTGAACGGGAATCACGCTCGAGGCAACTCCCTTGCTCAGAAGATACATAAGCATGGGTATTACTAGCCAACGATGAAGAAGGACTGTATTTCCTATGCTACAAAATGTGAAAGGTGTAAGCATTATGTCTCAACTATTCACCAACCAACCGAGCTCATGAAGTCCATCTCAGCATCGTACCCATCCATTCGTTGGGGACTACTACTAATTTCCTTTTTAAAAAACCACTGCTCCATGAACCTACTATGTAATCGAACTACGAAAAGGTTTGATCCCTCAGGGGTACGTGGGGATCCCGTTTTGTGTGCACCTCTGTTACAAAATGAATATATATTTTCATATTTCTCATCATAAAGGTTCGTATTTCTCATCTTAGAGGTTCATCCTTAAATCAAATTTAAGGTCCTCTTAGCAGGTTCTTGAAGTCCTTCACGTCTGCGTCCTGGCCAGACTGCCCGACCTATGCATGCGCTTCTCATAAATGTCTTGCTAATATGACACCCGACTGTTGAGTGAAAACCTGATGTGGTTTCCTTGCAGTCCTACATGAGCTTAAGCATTCATTTTAAGAAAGTCGGGCCATGTTTGCAAATTACTTGAAGTTCTCAAGTGTGGCACGGGATAAGTCCATGTAACATCGCACCAAAAAATTCTCGTCAATAATTGGGTAAGTCGAGATCACTTTCTGCGCATATACTCACTACTTCTACGGAAGATGGTGAACATTAAGTGTGGAAGCTACTGATACATGGACCTTTCACTCACATTTGTCATCCCTTGTACATCTCAATTTGAGTTCAAAACACTTTTCGTAGTCCCACCAAAGGAGATATGTGAGGATACCGCTAAAGAGATAGCCAAAGATTGGAAAGGACTTTATGTTACCGTGTGGTTTTTTTGTTTAAACACGAATCTAAAGTCGAGACGGTTCCATTTAACGCAGCTTTGCTCATCAAGGCAATAAAAAACCGAAGAAAAATCGTAAGAAGGAAAAGAACATTAAGTACCATGGTAGTATCTCATTCATTGGTACCATTGGGATAGCTAGGATCATGAGACCTAGATTTGTAGCTTGGATTATGAGGACTAGATCTATAGCTAGGATCATGAGGCCTAAATATGTTGATAGGATCATGAGGCCTAGATATATTAATGAGATCACGAAGCCTAGATCTATCGCCAAAAGGCTAAGTGGGACAGTGAGAGAGATTCTAAAAAACATCTAGTCCCATGTCACAAATGCTAACCAAGCGATTAAAGACGGAACAACTAAAAGCAAAATATGTTGTAATTTAAAGGCCAAATAAGGCGAAACGTCATGGATAAAAGCCCTCTCGGGAACCAAAAGCAATAGAAGCATTGTTTAAACTAGGCATGGGCGTTCGGTTTCGGTTCGGTTCCGGTTCGGTTCTTTCGGTTCTCGGTTCTTTCGGTTCCACAAAAATTGGAACCATTCGGTTCCTAAAATATTTCGGTTCAGTCCCGGTTTGGTTCCAGTTCCGTCGGGTTCGTTTTCGTTTGAATTAAGTAACCATTCAAGTATTAATGTTCGGATATTTTCAGGTATTTTCGGATATTTTAAGATATTTTCGGGTATATTTGGGTATATTTTCAGGTATTTTGGATATTTTCAGATATTTTTAGATATTTTCGGTTATTTCAGTTACCTGTTCGGTTCCGGTTCGGTTCCGGTTTTTTCTGTTCTCAAAAATTGGAATCGTTCGGTTATTTTTCAACTTCGGTTCAATTCCAGTTCAGTTATTTTTCGTTTCTTTCGTTTCGGTTCTTCGGTTCCAATTATTTTGTCCAGACCTAGTTTAAACATAAAACAGTGTAACTGAAAGTACAAGCGAAAATTTTTCTAAGGCCATAGACGACCTATTCTTGGGTCTTCGAGAGCTTGGTTGTAGCAACAACATAGATGGTGGGTAAATTGGATACAATCTTGTCGAGCACTGTGTGGGAACCGAAATTCACACTATCGATTTTCGTAATCGAAGGAAAGCCAAGAAACCCTAACTTTCCTTGAGGTCCCGTATTTCTGCTAAGCCAAACGTCAAGAGATCAGAATACGAAATACAGATGAAGTAAAAGTAAAAAAGGAATCGAAAAAAGAATTGAGCAATCATGAACTTATTCTAAATCTGCGTGTAAGCGTTAAAACAGGTGATAAGCCTTGGTTGCAAGAGTTGTAGGCGAGTTTGAGTTTATCCTTCCATGGAAATATTCCTTTTATGATTCGAGTACATCCTTTTTCGAGAATATTCCTTATCTTCTCGATTTTCCATATTTATCTCTAAATTGGACTTTATCGTCTGTTCCATTTATCTTTCGTGGAACTCGAGTAAATTGTCAACATAGTTGGGCCTATTCTTGTCCGAAATTGTGAGTGGATCTTTGTCGCGTATTGGGCCTTCTTGGGCCGTTTTGTAATTAAGTGATTTTTACGATTTCTTACGGAGAAGTCATTCTTCGTGTGATTACACGGCGATTGTTTTACGAAATGATAAGACCAATCATATAGTTAAGATAATATCGGTATTCGAGTTAACTGTCATTGTTTTATACGATCGATACGAAATTTTAACGAAAAGAACAAGTCTTTATGATTGTTATTGTGAAACTTTAATGGAAATCTTAATCGAGACAAAACGAGAGACAATCAAGCCAAGATCCGAAGGAGAGGATGATGAAGAGAACGTGGTCAAGTTAATCGTGGGCGACTAGACGTTTTCCGTGTCTAGTTGCTCGTGGGCGACTTGACATTATTCGTGTCTAGTCTCCCTTGGGCGACTAGACATTGTTCGTGTCTAGTCGCCCATGAGCGACTAGACTTCATGGAGACCGACTCGACCTTGTCGTGTCTAGTCGCCCATGGGCGACTAGACTTTGTGATGAGTCTAGTCGCTCATGGGAGACTAGACCTTGCTCGTGTCTCGGGAGCGATGCGATTATGCGATGTTTACGGTGATTATTTATCGCCCCAAAACTTGTCTCTCGAGATTTTTCGGGAGTTATTCGGAAGTCTCGGGCGCTGATTATGATACTTTTCGTGTCTAGTCGCTCGCGGGTGACTAGACTTCATGGAGTAACTCCCTACGGTCAACTGGACGCGGGGTTTTGATGTTTGGTCTGGAGAAGATGATATACATTATAAGAACCTCAGATTTGATAGTTTCCATATGTTCTTTGTTTCCGAAAGAGAGACAATATTTCCGTGGTGCTTTTTAGGCATTGATTTCATCGTGACCATTTTTGACCCCAACGGTTAGTCCCCCAGTTCGCAAGAATCGTTGGAGTGTTCTTGCAAAGTGTAAGGCACGTTAGGTAAGTTAGGCCGAATTGATGACTAAAAAGTCCAAGGATGAGTAGTTAATCTCCCTTTCTATAAGTATGAGGAGTAATTTTCCAAATCTTTCACTTGCTCATCTTAACAAGAAAATTTCCTTAAGGTAGAAAATTCCTTATCCTTTCCATCTCCCTCTTCTCTCCTTTTGTTATGGCTTCGAATACCCGAGTTTCCGTAAATGCTTCACCGTCCATTTTCACTCCCGAAAATCTAAGAGTTTAAAAGAACGAAATTGCGCCGAAAATCGAGTCCTGAAGAGGTGAAGGCGTATTGGCGTGCTACGTGAAATGTTGCGCCTCCACCGCCTGAATCGTGGTGTCCGACAAGGCCCAGCTTCAAAAGGGCTACCGACGAGCCGAGCGAATGCCAAGAATCTTTTCTCCCCACCATCTGGGATTTTCGTCCAGCTCCGACGGGGTGAATTTTCGGATGTCGGAACATGGAGAGGAGGCCAACTCTCCGCCTCGCGGCTGGTTTACGTGCTACGGGGCGTACTTACTGTTTTGTCGACTATGATTTCCCATAGTGGGGATCGTAGTTCAATTTTTAAATCATTAGTGCTTGTCGATCAATCATCTTTCGCCCGCTGGTCTTCAACATCTTATCGGGATTTTGGTTTTCAGCTACGATCGAGGGATGGATCTGAGCATCAACTACCTATTGGCTTTTTTGCATCCGAAGGGCATGGGTCTACCGCTTTGGTATTGTCTCAAGCCGAAGAAAAATATGTCGATGACTCGATCGTTTACGTCTAACTTCCACAGTTGGGAAAAACGATATTTTTTTTGTTCGTTTACTATCGTTTTCAGATACTCTGATCGTTTTTCATTTCGTTTGCCAATATCCGACCGTTGTTTTGTTTTGCAGCCATCGATCCCCTTCCCTCGTATCCGGAAGACTTATTCGTTGTTAGAGACCTTCTTCGAGGCAGTCCATTCCATTGGGGTTACTTTTCCCCGCAACAAGTTTGTACCGCGTTTGAGTATCACAATACTCGAGCTCGACATCACACGATCGCAGAAGAGGAGTTGGAAACGGACATGGATGGCTTTACTCCGTACTAGATGCCTCCCGATAAGGAGAGGGAGAGGTCTCCTAGGAACGAATGTGCTACCGTTGACAGGGGCAGCGTTGCCAACGACAGGAGGGGGTCATCTGCAGAGGCGTGGTACCATGATCTCCTTGTTGGAGAAGGAAGCTGTACAAGTCAACCTTCACTGCCGCCTTTCGGAGATGAGTCCAAATTTGACGCCTTCCTCGCCTCTTTCGTCATCCCGTCAAATCAACTAGTGGCTGACGGAGGGTTCGTCGGGTCAAGGCAGTATATGGAAGCCTCGCGGTTGTGCATGAGGGTTAGTTTTCGACCATATGACATGACTTCGTTTATTCATATGATTTGCCTCTAATTTTTTTAAAGGACCCTTTTTGTAGGGTCTCCATGTGATTAATAAGACCCATAGGGAGAGCGGCTTTGAGGTGCAGACGGCTTGGTTTAAGGCCGAGAGACTCGAGGAGGAGAACTCTCGCTTGAAGAGAGAGGTCAAAGCGGCTTCCTTCCGTGAGAAGGAGTTAACGCTGAAACATGCATCTCAAGTCCGCCGTCCGTACAGACGTGGAAAACACGAGGTTGCCTCGATTGTAGTTGATCGTTCGGCCCAATTTTTGGTCGACTTTGACCAGTTCAAGCACGAGCACCATCTCTTCGGGGAGTATCGCGAGTATCATGGTTCCATGGGTGCTTTGTGGCGTACCTAACTTTCTGATTACTCCTATTGTTCTAAGATGGAAAAGATGTCTGATCCTATGAAGAAGTGCGAGAACGTAGAGTCTTCGATCCCTCCGATCGGAAAGAGGATTTGGGAGCGGTGGGCTTTGATTCCCGTCTCTCTTGACTCGGAGGAAGTCAGAGCCTGTTTGGTATCGGTGACTTCTCGATATCCGATTATTACAAGTGTGATTCGTGAGTAGTAGATGTTTGTGCATGGAGGGAGCATGTTCCCTTTTTAAGTTATGCTTTTGTGTTTGGCCGAGTGTGAAAACTTTTAGTTTTTCGGGGTCAGCCGCGTATGGCTTTGAATCCCGTTGTCTTGTGGTTTTTAATGGAGTGCGTTTCTAGTTTTATCAGTACACGAGTAACATGGAGGAAAGATTATGATTCGTCGTCTCATATCTAACTCTTGGATAATCGCTATATTCGTTTATCCGTTTCGGGTGCGAGTTTTTGAAAAACAAGGTTTTTCGGGTTTTAAGGACTTGCTAATATAAGCGACGAGACAAGTTTTAAGATCTCGTATCAGTTAGATACTATGTCTGGAGATGTTTGGGACCAGTGTGTTGGGTTTAAGGCAAGACCTAGGTTTACTCTCGGCTTTAGAGTGTGCGGTGACTAATTCCGGCTTACGTTTCCGGTTCGCAATTTTGACCTGGTTCCATCTCGATATTGAAGTCTGCGATAACTTCTCAACTTATATGACATGAATCAATCGGGAAACGAGCATCTCTGCAAAGATAATTTCAAAGTCGTTTGGAAGTGCTGACCAAAATTTCGATTTTTGTAGCGCTTTTATCCTTTGGATGTATGAGAACTGACTCTTCGTGAAGAGTAGGTTAAGGTAAGTGATTAATTTTTCCGTCGGGGCCAATCGACGGGTACGAAGTAGGAACAAGTATTTGTCTTTTTCTCAGTAGGGGTTTGATTTATAGTCTTGTGAAGACTGTTTTTAAAAGTTTTTGATCGAGTTCGAAAGTGTGTTCCTCAGAAATTCGCAACGTCTCGCTTTTTCCTGAAAGTTTTTCAGTTTAGTGGTAGAAGGTGTTAACGAACATGTTCTAGTCAAGTTTCATTAAGAAGGGTTTTCTCATATGATTTCCATTTCCAGGTTATATGAAAAAAATAAAAGATTTTTATTGCTGAAACATATCGAAAAGTGTCGAGTACAAAATGTGGGAGTATACGAGTATACGTATACCCACTCCCCCTTTTTTTAGAGAGGGAGACAGTTGAACTCCTCTTGCGAAGAGTTGCCTACATACCTCTTTCGAGGATCAATCTGTCTCGTAGTTTAGTTTGTGTTCATGAGTGATCAATCTGTCGCGATGACTACAGCTGAGTTGACGAATTTCCCTGGTATCGAGAACATCGTTTTGTCGAGAACATTGTGCTCAGAAGTTTCCTTGTTTCCTTCGGACTGAGCCGTTTCTTGAGTCGATGATTCTGGCGTGTCTTTTTTTGAAGTGTTTTCGGCTGACGACCGAGTTGTCTTCATTTTTTTGGGTTTGACCATGGGCGTCATTGCGACTTGTCTTAGCTTATGCTCGGCTAGGAAGTAGAGTCACGACTGTTTTTGGCATCCCCAAATTGGGGCAATTCCGTTGGGAATTGGGAATTTGAAGCTTAAGTGGTAGGTCGATGGAGCTGCCTTCCTGGACTTTATCCATGGTGTTCCCATGATCACATTATAGATGGCAAGATGGTCGACCACCGCAAAATCGACGACTTTCGTGATTTCCTTGGCCATCACCGGGAGCTTAATCGATCTGAGAGTCATCGACGTCGTACCGGAGAAACCCACGAGTAGTTTTGGCGCGGGTGTGACCTCGGATAAGTCGATGTTCATCCTATTGAGGGTATCACAGAAGATAATATTGACGGTACTTGAGGACCCTGGCGACTTCGAGGTCTTTTATGACAAGGTCGATCACGAGGGGATCGCTATGAGGTTTGTCGATTCCTATAGTTTCACATTCCTCAAAAGCAATAGTGTCATTTGTGGTGTCGAGTGGCATAGACCAGTTTGCACTTGACTCGGCCTTTCGGTGGTATGCCTTTATCGACGAGACGATGTCGCAGAAGTATTATGACCCTCCGATGATCATACATACCCTGCGGCGATTGGCGTCGTTGCCTTTGTCGTCAGGTCTCCTTCCGTGTTTTCCGTCCACTTGAGTTCCTGGAGACGTTGCGTCTTCTGTGGGTGCCTTTTCAGTTTGGGGTTGGCGGTCTATATCGTGCATGAGGTCGTTTATGTTGGCTACGTCTGAGATTTCCCCAGCGAGTAGTTTTGTCATTAGTTTTACTCCAAGAATCTTGCAGTTTGCAGTGGAGTGATCTTTCGTTTGTTGGAACTCGCAAAAGGTGTTTTCATCGTACGATGTGTTCCACGTCCAGGTGTTCCCCGATGTTCTCACTTGTTCGGACGAAGAGTTAATAGCGTAATTATGTGCCACCTGGACGTCTTCTCCCTCGTGATGGACATATTTGTCGTTACGAGGGATCTTCTTTTTTGTCTTCTGCTCTGAGGTAGTGACTTTTGAGGATGCCTTCGTTGGTTTTTGTTTTTGCGATAGAACTTTCATTTCTTCTTCGATGATGATGAAGTCCGAAGGCTTATGAAGTGCATCTTGAATCGTGCGTGGTTTTAAGAGAGCTATCCAATTCCTGAACTTCGACTTGTACCAGAGGGTTTTTCTGGGCGCATCTACTGCCACCTTGTCGCTGATCCCGCTGATTCTCTACATCACTATCTTAAACCTTTTCATGAAATCTCAGAGAGATTCATCCTCTTTTTGGGACAGACTCCATATATCAACGTTGGAGGTTTCTCTGCCCATAAACATGGAGTATTGTTTGAGAAATTCCGAGGAGAGTTGTCAAAAACTTCTGATGGAGTTTCTTCTTAAACGGGAGAACCACTCGAGAGCCGCTCCTTGGAGATGTTCGACAAAGAGGTGGCAGAAGCCATCGTCTTTTTTGCCTTATTTGAGTTTGCATCTCGCCATTGCGATCTAGAAAGTTTGTGGTGAGCTTTCGGATCGGTGGTTCCATCATACATTGGGATTTTCACCTTCCCGGGATCTGAGACTTTGGTGTTCGTTATGCGAGCAGTGAATGGATTTTTTGGAGCCTCTTCGAGGAGCCTATCGATCTCTAGTGTGACACTGGTCGCATGGTGAATTTGCGATTTCACCGCTTTAACCTCTGCAGCTATTTTTGTGATGAAGTCACGGAGATTGCAAATCACGTCGAGATCACCGTTAGTAGTTTTATGAGACGGTCGGCATGTACTACGAATGACTCTGGCTTGCTCCTTGGTCTGTTTCTCCTCCTCTACCCAAAAGATATTTTTTTCTTCTTCTGTCATGGGTTCGTAGAGCTGAGAATTTTGTTGTGTTGCGCGACCCTTAACCCTTCTTGGGTGTATGTCATCGTCTTCATCCGTGGGATCAGATTGATCGCTAAAGTCAAAGTCAATCTGCTCGACTTCGTTTTCTTTCGTCTCCTTCTCGAAAGTCAAAAGGTCATCCACGTTGTTCCGTGCTGCGACAAGAGTGATTTCGTCGGGATTTTGTTCCGACTGTTTTTCCTGCACGTTCTGGGGTCTGTTGAGCGGAGTTGTGAAGTCAAGTCTTCTTCCGCAGATTCTGGTAGCGCCACGCGGAAGAATGGTTGTATTCCTCCTAGTTAGGGTTTTAACCTGTTTAGTGAGAGAGCTAGTTAGTTTATCTTGTTCGGCCGACTTCTTTTCGAGAGTCGAAAACAACTTTTTGTTCTCCTCAAACGCCGCGGTGTTTGCGTCAGCGTCGGCCTCGGTGTCGTTCGTAGCAGGTGTATTTTCAACGTTTTCCTTGGCGTTGTTGCCGTCACGAGCTGGTTGATTATTCTGGTCGTCTGTAGTCATATTTGAACTAGCGTTTTGCGGCTGTGAGTTAGATTGATTCGTACCTTAAAAGAATCTCCTCCTTCTATCGCTAAACTATAAGAACCGAAATTCACACTGTTGATTTTCGTTATCAGAGGGAAGCTAAGAAACCCCAAAATTTCCTTGAGGTCCCATATTTCTACTAAGCCAAACGTCAAGAGATCAGAATACGAAATAACAGACGAAGTAAAAGTAAAAAAGGAATTTGCGTGTGAGTGTCACAATAGGTGATAAGCCTTGGCCGCAAGAGCTGTAGGCGAGTTCCTTAGTTTTAATAACGTAAGACTTGTAAACCTAGTTGAGTCGCAACTCGCTAACAAAAACGGAAAAATAACCTAATCGCTTTAAGTGCTAAATTCTATAAAAATTTGTGTGTGTCTACGTCCTTCTCCTTCGCCTCTCTTACATATGCCTTTGTAGGTCGGCCAACTTTCCTTTTCTGCCCTTGATTCGAGGTTATCCTTTCGTGGAAATATTCCTTTTATGATTCGAGTATATCCTTTTTCGAGAATATTCTTTATCTTCTCGATTTTCCATATTTATCTCTAAACTTGACTTTATCGTATTTTCCATTTACGTTTCGCGGAACTCGGTTAAATCGTCAACGTATTTTGGCCCATTCTCGTCTGAAATCGTAAGTGGACCTTTGTCGCATTTTGGGCCTTCTTGGGTCATTTTGCGATTAAGTTATTTTTACAATTTCTTTTGGAGAAGTCATTCTTCGTGCGATTACACGACGATTATAGTTAAGATAATATCGGTATTCGAGTTAACCGTTATCGTTTTATACGATCGATACGAAGTTTTTACGAAAAGAACAAGTCATTACGATTGTTATCATGAAACTTTAATGGAAATCCCAATTGAGACGAAACGAGAGAAAGTCAAGCCAAGATATGAAGGAGAGGAAGATGAAGAGAACGTGGTCTAGTCAACCGTGGGCGACTAGACGTTATCCGTGTCTAGTCGCCCCCATGGGCGACTAGACTTTGTTAAGAGTCTAGTCGTCCATGGGCGTCTAGACATTGTTCGTGTCTAGTCTCCCATGGGCGACTAGACTTCATGGAGAGTCTAGTCGCCCATGGGCGGCTAGACCTTGCTCGTGTCTAGGTGCCCATGTGAGACTAGACTTCGTGATGAGTCTAGTCGCCCACGGGCTACTAGACCTTACTCCTGTCTCGGGAGCGATGTGGTTATCCGATGTTTAGATGATTTTTTATCGCCCCGAAACTTGTCTCTCGAGATCTTTCAGGAGATATTCGGAAGTCTTGGACGTTGATTTCGATAAGTTTCGTGTATAGTCGCTTGCGGGTGACTAGACTTCGCGGAGTAACTGCCTACGGTTGACTGGACGTGGGGTTTCGATGTTTGGTCGGGAGAAGATGATCTAGGCGAGAAGAACCTCGGGTTTGATAGTTTCCTTATGTTCTTTGTTTCCAAAAGAGAGACAATATTTTCGTGGTGCTATTTAGGCATTGATTTCGTCGTGACCATTTTTGACCCCAACACATTGGTGGTTTCAGGATTTCTTGAATAGTGACCTTGGAGGCAGCAAGGTCAAAAGAAATCACCTCGGAAGAGGCAGTTTCAGAGCAGCAGCGTCAACGGTTTGCCCAGAAGGTGCAGTTTCATCCGCAGTGTTAAGGCCTGGTTAACTCCTGACATCTGCTGATGTCACCTCGTTATGTTGAGGCATCCCAACCACAAAAGAGGTAGTTGGAAGGGCTGGAAGCATGGAGCAGTTGTTGTAAGATGGATGAGAGACACGGAGGTTATGATCCATGTCTAGGTTGAAGATGTCCATCTTG
Organism: Anastatica hierochuntica; assembly: GCA_900406275.1. NCBI lineage: Eukaryota > Viridiplantae > Streptophyta > Magnoliopsida > Brassicales > Brassicaceae > Anastatica > Anastatica hierochuntica. The sequence goes on from OVAN01006656.1 coordinate 18,106, forward strand.
GCAAGTGATGTGTACATAATTTAACGTATATTTAACATCATTTATTATCTGTTTTAGTTGCATTTAGATTGTATATAATGCATTTAGGTGTTATAATTCATAAAGTTTCTAAGTTGAGTCTATTTTAGGATTTTCGTCTTTGCATTGCATTCTTTTGCATTTGTAGGTATAACCTTTGGATGAGCAACTTGAGAACTTTGGATGATGGATTATTGATGCTTAAATGGTGAAGAAACAAAGAGAATCAAGAGCCAAGTGGAAATGGAGAAGAGAGCATATGCAAATAATACGCAATTCTTACGACAATTGAAAGAACAAGAAGAAGAAGCTGCCCAACACAACGCAGCATCGACCCAGAGGTCGGTGTTGGGTCACCTAAGGTCGATGTTGTGTTGCCTTTACAAATTGTTGATGTGATTTAATGATTCTAGGGTACCCTCTCACCCCCCCCCCCTTTAGTATAAATACCCTCTTAGCCTCCAAGAACAAAAACCTATCATCTTTTATCAACTTTCCAACACTTTTGTTCATGTTTTAAGTTTTCTCTCTTGATCTTTTAGATCAAGAGTCTCTCTTTATATTTATGAATTTGGGATCTTTTATCTATCTATTTATGTTTCTCATCTCTACTCTCTTCTCTTCCATGATTTGTGAGTAGGCTCTTTAGATGGATCTTGGGTGTTTGAGATTTG
>OVAN01006657.1:0-20918 GCA_900406275.1 Anastatica hierochuntica
CTTGATCGTCTCTCGTTTCGTCTCGATTGGAATTCCCGTCAAATCGTCGTATTGAAGATCGTGAGGATTCATCTTTTCCCGTAGGATTTCGTATCGATCATGTAAAACGATGACGGTTAACTTAATCACCGGAAGAATCTAAACTATACGATCAGTCTTACCATTTCACGAAACTATCGTCGCAAAGCCATACGAAGAATGACTTCTCCGAAAGGAATCGTAAAAGTCACTTAGCCGCGAAATAGCCCGAAAAGGCCCAAACCGCGATGATAAGTCCACTTACGATTCTAGACGAGAACCGGCCCATTTGCAGTGACAGTTTCGCTAGGGTTTTGTGATTAAAGTCAAATTCGGCAGGATAAGGAAAGATCTCGAAAAAGGATATATGCGAATCAGGGAAAAGGAATATTTCCGCAAAGAGATAAGCACAAATCAGGACGGAAAAGGAAACGAGCCAAACCCACGACGATCTATATAAAGGACGCAAGAAAGAGAGAGAGAGATTCATACATTCACATTCACAGAGCTTTTCGCCACCACAAAAAACTTAGAAAACTAGAGTTCTTATTTCGTTTTCGTTAGCGAGCTGCGTCTCAACTAGGTTACGAGTCTACGTTGTAGTTCTAGGTAATCGTCACCAACAGATCTTGCGGCCACGGCTTAAGACCGGTTGCGCACGCTCCGATCACGAAATTCGAATAAGATCCCTTAACTTCTTTGTTAACTGTGTCTGTCGAATGGTTCTTCGTTTACATTTTTCGAATACTTTAGATTCGCTCTCGTATTTACTTTGTATTCGTTCACGTTAACCTGTTTCACGAATCCTGTATTTTATCACCGTTAAATTCATATCGCTTCGCAATCTATTTCGTATTAATCCTTTCTTTATCTATCTTACTCACGATTTCGTAAAGATCAACAGATCGCTACTTGATCTGTTGATCTTTGGCTACAGAGAATCCGTCAACCACGTAACATTGACAGTGAGAATTTCGGTTCCCACATTGATGTCACAATATATGATTGAATCAAGAGAATTAATTCATCCTTCGTATCGTCCCTCCCGACGATGGCCTAAGGCCTACCAACCCGTACCAATAGTCGAGAGTTGTGTTAGCCCAAAAAAAGCTAACATCATTTCACACATGTAAACGTTTAGAAATAACCCTTTTATTGATACTAAGTATAATACAATAGCAAATCGTTACCAAAACCAATATAGAATATGGGCCCAAGTCAAATAATTTACATAATATATATGGTCTTCCTTATAAATGCAACATCAATCTACAATGGCCGCCTCGTGTCTGATTTCCCTCTAAAGCTTCCCCGACTATAGGTTACATGTAAAAAGGGTTTAACAAAAATGAGTGAGTAGTATAAGATTCCTCAGTGAGTCCGGGTCTCCAAATAGCATGAAATAATTCTTATCCCAACCACAAAGCAATATAAAACACAAGCATGCAAGCAATCATGTAAACAAGCAATCACAAAAAGCACATGCAGAAGCTAAAATGCAGTGACTCAGATAACACGCTAAACCCTAGCAATCAATTAGACATGACCAAACCATATATATACCATTCCCAAACCAAAACAAATACCTAAACCTAGGGCCCCCAACCATTGGTTTTTTTGACTACTTCCCACACACGTCCTACCTTGTCCGAATCACAAAGACGTACGTCACATGATTCAGATTTATATCTCTCATCTGGGCGTCCGGTATATTGTCTGCGTAGCACAACCGTCGCCTATGGTGTACCTCAACTGGTGATCACCGTATAAGGTGTGCCAACCTTCGGCGAATCTCACCCCGGGTGGCGTGCCTACCCAGCATCCCCCTTACACGATCCTATAGTACGATCTGGTCCCTTTGTGTCTTAGCAATCCAGATGCAATCCTAGCAATGTAGTATTTGGGGAATTGTCAAACCAACCGAAAACACTAGCCTACAACAAGTTCCGCTGCTAACTGCATCTAACTTATTTATGCTACTAAGCAATGTATGGACATTTGTTAACCATATACCCTTTAACATCCTAACCATACCACATGATACTACTAAGACATTTATGGATCCCTATTAACCATACACCTAGCATCCTAAACCATTCTATAATATGCTACTATGATATGCATGGACTTCCTGTTAACCATACATTCACTAGCATACTGAAATAACGCAAGCAATAAATGCAACCAATCAAGCAATTTCAAATAAATAATCACAACAAACAACAAAATAGTGGTCGCCTTAGAGATCCGTCATGGACCGTACGGACGTCCTTGCATCACAAAGGTTATACTAGCGTTCGACCACATCCAAGGCTTCTCGGCCTAATAGCTAACCTGCATTTAAACGTTAGTCACACAATTTAACCAGGATTCACCTGCTCACAGTTTGGATCTAGACTCGACTAACGAACAAATGTTCGACTACACCTTAGGGTTCTACAGACCAAACACTACTAACCACGTTCCGAAAATACTCCATGAACGACCCCTACACGACCTTCGGATAACTCTCTCTCACATTCCGGATATAACTCAAAAACTCTTAGAGCATTAAGCTCTCTCTTTCTCTCTATCTCTTTCTCTCTATGGGAATGCTTTATGGTTATTTTGGAATGAAGAAGAATGAAAGGAGGATGGGGGTATTTATTGGATAGGAAACTTGAAGGCTAAGATAAAAGGATGAACTAGTGTCAAAGAACCTTCCGCGTACATCCAAAAAGGATGAATGAATGCCTTGGAATGTTCTAAACCAATCGAATCGCACCATTCCTTGTACATGCGAAATCGGCCAACTGTATTGCGACATCTAGTTCAATAAATCCGGTCACCAGTCTTCTCCTTTCACACTTGGCCAATCCCACTGCGCCATTCTTCGTACATGCAAACCAACCAACCGTACCGCGACATTCAGTTCACAAATCCGGTCACCATTCTTTCCCATTCACATTCAGCCATTCCAAATGTGCCATTCTTCATCCATGCGTGATTCTATCAACCGGGTTGCGATATACCTTTCGAAAAACCTAATTGCTTAAGGTGCAAAGAATATTCAAATGTGAAGTGCCAAAGTCAAGTACAATGTACATTCTTCTTTGTCTAGCACATGTTGATTTCTGTCCATGAATTCGTCAACCTTTCACGAGAATATTCTCCAGTCAACATTCGTCCCCCATGAGCTCATCATTCTTCGTCCCATGTTCAATGAATCTCGTCCGGTGTTTGCCACTTTGCGTCCGTGCATAATTTAACCAACCAATTTATGCCATTACGTTCAATGAATCGAGTCACAACTCCTTCCACACACATGCTCTTCTCTTATTGGCCGAGTAATATTTCCATCCTAAGTATTTACAGCACCTGATGGATCTCTCAATTCTTGAGTTTCCTTATCCGTCTTTCTTCGATTCTAATTTGTCCTTCATTCTTCTATTCTCTCTAGTTCAACCATGTTGGGATCCCAGACGTGCTTTCATAGCATGGAAACATGAAATATCAGATGCAAGTTCATATCTGATGGTAGCTCCAATTGACATGTTACTTCCCCGACTCGCCCAAAGATACGCGATGGTCCAATGAATCGCACTGCTAATTTACCAACTTCCCAAATCGAACATTGCCTTTATGCGTAGACACCTTAAGATATACCATATATCATATTTCAAAGGTTACTTTCCGCATGTTCTGATCTGAATACTTCTTTTGTTAATCCCAAGCTTTCTTCATATTGGCTCGAATTCCTTGTAGTTTATCTATGGTTTCTTTAATAAATCCCAGGCCGAATAATCTTCTTTCCACTACTTTAGTCCATTACAGCGGTGTTCGACATGGTCTTCCGTATAAGGCTTCATACGGACACATACCGATGCTAGAATGGTAGCTATTATTTTAAGAGAACTCAATCTATGGTTGATAACTTTCCTGTGTATATGATCAGTCGAGTATGCACAATCTCATTATGTCTTCTAGGGTCCTGATTGTGCATTCGGTATACCGATTAGTTCTGGGATGAAAAGTCGTGCTAATATGTTGTTTCGTTCCTAAAGCTCCTTGTAATGCTTTACATAATGACGCGGTAAACTTTGAGTCTCGATTTGATATTATATATGTTTGTACACCATGTAATCGCACAATTTTGATCAATGTAGAGATCCTCAAGAACTTCCACCTTATTTGTGTCTCTGATAACAAGGAGATGTGCAACCTTTGTCAATCACCCACACTAGTACTTGATGCTCCACCTCGATTTGTTGACAAGCTTGACATTGTGCTACCTACTTGGCCACTGCTCATTTCATATCGGGCCAATGATTAAAGATGTCTCAATACATTTTTGTACTTCCTGGATGAATATCGAATAACAAATGATGAGCTGATCATAGGATCTCCTCCCATAACCCTTCGCCATCTGGTATTGTAATTCGTTTGTTAAGTAGCAAGGTTTCGTCTTGAGTTGCGTAGTATCCACTTGTATTTCTCTCCTCCAGCTCTCCTAGCTATTCCAAGATCTTAACTAGTTTCTCGTCTTTCTTTTTCTCCTCACGTATCCATTGTATCAAACTTGCTCGATTAGCCGCATGAAGTCCTAAGGGTTCACTTGCTTCCCCTTTGTGTGCAGGCAAACTAACTCTCTTGACCTCTTGATTTAGATCTTCCACTTCTTTCTTCACATCACTCATCATTTTCCGCTGGCTCAAAGCATCAACTACAATATTTGCCCTGCAAGGATGATATTGAATCTAAACACTTTCCGCGTATAAGTATGACCTCCGAACTTGTAGTGCAAAAACAACTGTGGCCATCTCCAACTCATGGGTGGGATAGTTTTCTTCGTGTTTCTATAGTTTTCTTGAGGAATATGCAATGACCTTGTCTTCTTGCATTAGCCCACATCCTAATTCAAATTCACAAATCATCTGTATACACTGTGTATTGTTTGTCGGGTTCTAATAACGTCAACACCGGTGAACTTGTTAATGGCTCCTTGAGTTTTGTAAATGCTGCCTCCACGTCTTCGCTCCATTCAAACGGTACTCTTCAGTCACCTTGGTAGGATGTGACCAATCTTGTATTGCTGCTATCTTCTCAGAGTCTGTTGTTACACCTTGTTATGAGACTCGATGACCCAAGAAGCCAATCTTCCAAAAACGACACTTATTGAACTTAGTGAATAACTTATGACTTGAAGATTTCACCTCCTTCCAATATAGTACGCCTTGTCATTCCTTGTTCACCATTGTACAAATTCTCCATGCCTCTTTCCGACCTCGTGTCTATATTCAGCCTCCTATCACTATGGAAAGCTATGCATTTGCCTTTGTCAAAACTACCTTCTTCAGGTGCTTCTCCTTTAAACATTAATGGTACATTGCTCCCATCTTGCTTCTTCTTTGAACTTCTCTCATATATAACGTCGTTCCAACATCTTCTATGTTAATGTGATTCTTCTTTGAGGTGTTGGGGCTCCTTTCCTTGATCCTCTCTTGAACTTGGTGTTGCTTATCACCAAATTTCATTCTACAATCTCTCTAACTCCCCTTTTCCTGGAATACATCACCAACGTGTCGGTACTTGATCTATCTCTTCCATTGACTTTTACTGTAACTTTGTCTCGTCTGATGCCTTACGCTCTAATATATTCCAAGCACTCCCATTATTTCTTGACTTGCCATACCGTCACCTCTGCCTCACCATCGCATTCCCATGGGCTTTCACAAGGTTTACGGTTTAACTGGTTTTTTCAGTTCCAAACTGAAGGTTTATAGTGGATAAGATAAGGAAAGGTTTGCAATTGTAACCACTCTCAAAAATTAACTCGCTACCATAACTACCGAAAAAACTTGGGTACCTATTACTAAACATGAATGGATTTTTCTGGTACCAATCTAACAATTCCTACAACTCCATCGAGCTTTGGTAGGAACCCTATTTCACATGTTCACCTAGCCAGCCACAAACTAACTCACATTCTGATTATCACAAGCAAAAATCTTAACGCAAAACTACAACATATCCTAACCACATACAAGCTACCTAGCATGCAATTCTAACAACCTCAAACTACGAGTTCCACTAAGCTACCAAACAATATTATCAGAGTAAGTAATCACAACAATCATCAGCAATCGATAAGATAAGTTAGCACCCATACATACCTAGACAGAGATCTTATAAGGTCATGGAGGTTTAGGTTAAACTTAAAACTAGGGTATAATTCCTATAACTATTTTGATTCAGTGGCAAGCAGATTCCATACCTTTTACCTCCAAATGATATTTTCCATGGTTTACTCCACTCCATAGGATGGGTTTACCTCCAATCGTCATGTGCAACATGCCTTCATCATTTTTCACAGCTTCAATCCTTTTGATTGTCTCCTTAAATGTTGCATCAAAAAATGGTAAATCCTACCGACCCAACCATGAATCAGACGAACCAGCTTCCCTAAGTTGCATATACAATTCATTTTGACTCGATAAAGTATTTGAAAATACGTGTGCGATGAGAATAATTTGAAACCATGTTGTGACACCACCATAGATAAGTTAGATGCAGAGAAATGCCACAGTTGACGACACAATAGATGATTCAACCAAGAGCATTAGAACACATCTAAGCCTCAATCAATTCATCCTTTATATCGTCCCTCCACACCATGGCCTAAGGCTTACCAACCCGTACAAAGAGTTGAGAGTTGTGTTAGCCTGAACAAATCTAATATCATTTCACAGATGTAACCGTTTAAAGTAACCCTTTTATTGTTACTAAGTATAATACAATAGCAAATCATTACCAAAACAATATAGAATATGGGCCCAAGTCAAATACTTCACATAATATACACTAAGGTCCTTACAAATGCAACATCAATCTACGCTGGCCGCAGCTTCCCCGACTATAGGTTACCTCCAAATGAGGTTTTAACAACAGCGAATGAGAAATCTAAGATTACTTTGTGAGTCCAGGTCCCCGACTAGCATGCAATAATTCCCTATCGCAGCTCCAAAACAATAATAAAAACAAGCATGCAAGAAAGCAATGTAAACAAGCAATCAGAACAAGCACATGCACAAGCTAAAATGCGATGACTCAGATAACACGCTCAACCCTAGCCCAATACTAGACACGAGAAAGCCATATCTAAACCATTCCTAATCCAAAACCAAAACCTAAAGCCAGGGCCCCTAACCATTGGTTGTTTGACAATTTCCCACTCACGTCCTACCTCGTCTAAATCACAAATATGTAAGTCACATGATTCGAACTTCTAGTTCTCGTCCGTGCATCCAATATATTGCCTACGTGGTTCAATCATCTCCTACGGTGTGCCTCCACCTGTGATCTCACCGTATGGGGTATGCCTACCTTCGGCGAATCTCACACTGGATGGCCTACCTATCCGCATCCCCCTTACACGGCCCTAGGGTGCAACCCAATCCCTCCATGTCTTAGCAATCTAGCCAAAATCCTAGCAATGCAGTATTTGGGAAAGTGTCTAACAAACTGTGAACACTAGTTGTAAGGGTAAAATAAATCATCCCCAACATCAAGAAACCGAGCTGCATTTGAAGCAACAATTGAACCAACGAGCTAAGCAAGGAATGAAGAAATATCAAGGGGAATACTACCATGAATTACAGCAAGACTAGCTATCCGACCAAGGGGCATATCAGCAGTGAGAAAGGAAAGATTCTCGTTTTACTCCTTTAGATATCCACGAAGGTTGCATTGAGCGAGAATAAAGGAAACATTCCTACATTCGAGATTCTCATAATATTGAACAAATCTACACGAGATCTAGGATAAATCTAAGAGAGATTCGACCTTCATCATCCTTAATATACTATAAATACTTATCCTTGTGAATCTTATTGTTTTCATTCACACATTCAAAGACTTGTTCACATATTCGATACAAAGCTATACTTTTCGACAACTTTTACATCTTTTCCTTGCTTGAATTTGTGCTTTCCATAGTGGCATAACGAGCCGACCAAAAATTACCCTAACAATTTGGCGCTAGAAGGAGGGGGTTGTTCTAATAATTACGTGAAGATGAGCGAAACAGAGCAAGATCAAACGATCAATCTTGAAGAAAGCACTCTCATAGGAGGTATTTAAACAAACCTCCTCAAGGGAAACGGAGAAGACGAAGTTCCCGCCGTACCAACTACCACCAACGAAGTAGAAGCCATGAAGCTTCATTTGGAGGAATATTCCTCTAAGATGGTCGAGCACACCCAAAAGATTAACTAGCAGGAGACAAACAACACGACTCTCAGGGGAAAAAACTTCATGCTGGCCCCAGAGAAAGCCCCACCCCTAGAGAGAAATCCTCGGTTTGAGGTACATATCAATCTAATGCAATCTCTTGATTCGTCTATGGGAGGGGGCAACCTTTTCCACACACCTATGGGAGCAAGCAATCCAAGGATCAAAAATTCTCCAACAGTGATATCTTCACACCCAAGCGAAGATCCTACCAGGTTGGCGCTCTCGTATGAGCAACGCACAGGGAAGGGTAACGCCCCCAAGCATCTATCAACGCCCAAATCGAGGAAAAATTCTCCGAACGCCTAGACGAACTGCACGCATTGATTAGGCATCTCCCAATCTAGAGAACCACAGAGAGATCTTACTCTGATACCCATTTCTCATATGAGATCATGTCGACAAAGATTCCAAGAAAATTTGCTTTCTCTAAAATGAAGATGTACAACGAGACCAGTGATCCCGACAATCATATAACCCAATACAAGCAGAGGATATGCATAGTGACCATCCAAAAGGAGTGAGAAGCTATGATGTGCAAAAGATTCGAGCTAAGCCTCGCTGGTCCAATGTTACAGTGGTTCATTGGTCTGCAAAGGGGAGCGATTGACTCATTCACGAGACTTGTTGGCATGTTCGTGGAGTAGTTTGCAAGTAGCCGAGCAATAGAAAAGATGTAGGACAACTTGTACGATTTCGTCCAACTTCAATTAAAATCTCTACGCTGTTACATTTCTCGCTTCAATCAAAAGAAGATCGCCATTGCATACTGTGATGCCACCACAACGATCTCCGCCTTTAAACGAGGACTCTTGAAAGATGGGGACCTCTACAAATACCTAACCAAGTACCAGTGCCACACCATGGAAGACGTCATATCAAAAGCTTTGGATTAAATTAGATGGGAAGAGGACGTAGAGCGTCGCAATGCCAACACAATGAAGCCTAAATCCCGAGTCACACAAACTGACAGAGGAAGCATCGTGGAGAAACCCTACGATGGTTCACCCAGGGACTCGTCCAGCAGAGGGATTATCAAGTGCAATCACTGTCCCCCGAGGGTAGCAACAACCATAGAGCTAATCTCTATAACCTTTCCATTGAAGTCACTGAGTTGGTCAACGTGCTACGAAAGATTGGCCCTAAAGTCAACTGGCAACAGAAGATGAGGACTCTAGACGTGCAAAGAAATCCTAACAGATGATGTGATTTTCTCAAGATCACAGGCATCGACAAAAAAATTGTGTTGCGCTGCACATTGAAGTCAACAAGTTGTTAAAGAAGGGTCACTGAAGGGAACTTTTATCCCATAAGGCCAAAGATCACTTAGGAGCCATTGAGGGGGACTATGCTGGTGAGGAAATGACCCTTGCTTCGCCACCACGATAAGATCGCATGATTCACATGATTTCTCAAGGATCAAAGGTAAGCGGAGTCACGCATAGTGTCCCAAAACGGAGCACTCGAACCCTCTGAACCTGACCAGAGGAGGATGAAGGGAAGTGCAAGACTACTTCAGGCAATCTGATCAAGTTCCGTACTCAAGAATAAGCAGGCACTGCGAACCCCCACAATGACGCTCTAGTCACCACACTGACCATTGCCAATTGCCTAGTGAAGAGGGTCCTAATATATGATGGCATACAAAGACCTTCGACTCGAAGCCGACACATTAACCAAAAAGACGATCCCTTTGGTAGGATTCAACGGCAAGACGAACCAAATCGTGGGGGGAGGTGACGCTTCCAGTGTGCCTAGGGGCCGTCAACAAATCTACTAAGTTTCTAATCGTCGTTAGTCCTTCCGCATATAACGCCTTCCAGGTCATCCTTGAAATCATGAGACGGGAGCCATACCATCCACGCCGCATCAAATCTTAAAATTCCCTACCCCTTGGGGAACCAAAGAGGTCAAAGGAGATCAAGAAAGTTCCACATCGTGCTACCAGACTACCCTCAAGGGAAAGACTAAGAATATGAGATGCGGTCTTGACTTTGATGAGGAGGATCAAGAACCAGCAGAGGAAAAAATCAATAACCAACCAACCTAAGATCAAGAGAATCGGGCCCCTAGGAGCCCCACTGGTCCTTCTATGCATTATGTTTTTCTTTATCTTTCATTTCCCCCTTAGGCATTATGTCTTGGCATTGTTTTGGTTTCCTATTATTCTACTTGCCCACGAGCAATAATCGAATAAACTTTTGTTTTCACGAAAGAGGAAATCCTTCGCTTCTCAGACCACACTGCTAAAGATCGCATCGCTCCGAGGGGGGAACCATAGAACAATCCCCGTGGGATATGTCAAAGAGAGAAATCTATGTACTCTGGTTTTCCTCTATAGAGCGGCAACCGGGAACGAATAATCTTTGTTCCCCATGGAATAAATCACAATGGGGGTAGAGAGTGGCCCCAGGGGGCATAGTGATGCCTCAGCTATGGAGCAGAGAGTGGCTCTCCATGAGGGGGCATAGTGCTGCTCCGGCGTTGTGCAAGCTGATCATTAACATGTTTTATACTTGCTTACTCAGACGTGGGGAACAAAAGACTTGGAACACGGATACTCCGTGTAATACCACTAAGTACGACTACGGTCACAAAAGAGCAAAGAGTGACCCTCCACGAGAGGGCAGAGTGCAACAAACATGACTATGGGTCAGGTAAACATGATTATGGTAAAAAAAAGATGAGAGTGGCCCTCCATGAGAGGGAAAAGTGCAGCAAACATGAAATCTAGTCATCAAAAACATGACTCCGGTCATCAAACGTGACTTCGGCCACCAAAAGCATGACTCCAGTCATCAAAACGTGGGTCAGTCACCAAAAAAAGCATATGACCATGGTCATATTTCACGACTCCGGTCAAAAATCATGACTACGTCAACTCATGACCTTTTTCATCCAATCAGCATTGGTTACAGCTAAAGATAACAATCGGTGTTTTAACTTCGGTCACATAAAGGCTACGTGCCTAACTAACGCAACGACTACGGTTGCAAAAACTTTTAATATTTGTAGGAAAGATGACAACAGTCACGAACAAAGGAAATACCCCTGATGACCAAGGACAAGGGAAAAGCCTCTCTCTACGAACCTCGAGCAAGGTAAAATAGCTACACTTGGATTACGGTCGTCAATTTCCTTGCCCAAACCCTGGCCAAGCATCAATGAAAGTTAGGCAACCTACTGGAATAATTACGGTCATGATTACCCTTGGTAAACCTTTGATAAGGGGATAGGAAAAGCTTCACATTCTCTTCAGGATCCAAGCTATCTCAATAAGGCTCAGGCCCAAAAACGGGGAAGTCCTGTCACTCTTTCCTATTTTTACTTAGGAATCTTAAAATATCTCCTCAACATTGGTCATGAACCAATAAGGGACATCCCACTAACAAAAGCCATAGCTGCCAATGTCGTCTATCTGTTGCAACCAATAATTGATGCATGAATAAGAGTACTCAGCAGAAAGGTCAAGGCCCAGGCCCAACACGACCATCAACTATCCAATTCTACCCTGCTTACGAGCAAAAGAAACTGTCTAAATATTCAACACCACTTGACCTACTTCGTTACCCCAAAAGTTACCAAAGCCCAAATGGGGAACCCAACACCCAAATCTAAAAGGAACATAAAAAGTCACAACGACAAGTGGAAATAACCAGTATCAGGGCACCAAGAGGCCCCACAAAGAATTCCTTAAAAGCACAAGGGGCAACAATGATAACTTAATTTTCAAAAAGAAAATTAACCTCAGTCATAGAGCAACGAAAGCTTTGCATCCTCGCTTGGCTAGAACTTAAAACCAAGGAAAGTCTCGTCATCTTTCCTTTATCTTGCAATGTTTAAATTCCCCTACCTTGGTAACGTGCCAAGGTGAACTTCTGCTCATGGTTTGTGTGATTGTCAAAGGAAATTTTCTCTGTAAGTTACTTATCATATTTTGATGAAATGCAAGAAAAGACGTAAAGAATCAAAAAATTCCATTCAACAAAGGAATAAAGTCAAGCCCCAAGTAACTTTACATCAAAGTTAAAGCTAAAGTCTACGGATAAAAAATTCTTAAGACAATGGAAAATCTATATCAAAGGGGATGCACAATAGAAGCTTTACCAGATCCGGTTGTTTCCACACCTACGTGGGAGCCGCGATATTGACCGATAAGAGTGGCAATATAACAACTCGGGTCTTGTTGCTGTTTCTAAAGCGCCTGCCCAGACTAATCATCATCATCTGATGAAATTTCATTGACGGAAATTCCTTTGCCTTTTTCCTCGCCCACTGCCATTGGTCTCGGACCCGTCCCCTAGCAGTCCACAACAATGTTAGAGGTCTTTATGAAAGAGATTCCACCGCTATATGATGGCTGCGTCACTGGCTCGGCCCCTAGATAGATTAGAGGGATATAGTCAACATAGCGCAGCGACGGTAATTCGCGCATCACCGCCTCATGCTCCTCTATGAAGCGGTCCCTCCTCTTTTTTTGTGCCGGATTCCAGGATCCAATCCTCTTCAGTTACCATTCCCTCATCAGGAACTAGCGAGCCTTCACCTGTGCAACGTAGACGGCTAGCTCCTTCTCCTCAGGCTGTGTAGTCGATATCTTCTCTGAAGCTGCAATATGCTCCTACAGCTCTATCTTCTCCGCCTCCAGCCAATCTACCTCGGAGACCAGGACACACTTTGAGGTCCTAGTAATCCTCTCTTGCCTAGGTGTCAGACAGTTTCGATTCCAAGGACTTCGCTACCTTCTCGGAAGGGACCAACTCATCACGCTATTTCCAGGTCAACTGCCCTCGGCTTGGACCATCCCTTTTGCTCGGTTCACCCATGTTGGTGACAACGTAGCCCTCAATATGATGTCAGAGGGACATTGTCTATTCAAAGCCATAAAGCAAACGTGGTCAAAGTTTGCAAGCAGCAACCAATAATAAAGATACTAAGAATGTTCTAACTATACATTAAGCAGGTCTGCCTGAAACTTCACAAGAGCATAAGGAATATCGAGACAATGAAAGCATTCACCATCACGAGGAAAAACCTTCTCCCTTAGGCCCTCCAAGGCCTGATCGTGGAGAGAAGGAGAGACAGGTTCCCTTGGAGGCGCAACTGGTACACGCCTCCGGGAAAAGGAAGGAGTGTTCATGTGGTCCTCCAACCTATGCGGCGCCGATGGGGAATATTCCACCAAACGTCAATCGCTCTTGCCGCCGGAGTCGAAGTCCTCTGATCTTCTCCTCTTTGCTCCTTCATGTTGACTCGTAGATTCTGGGAAATTTTTCGACAATTTTTGGAAAAACACAAACACAAAGGTTGATCACAAGAGTGAAAAGTGAAACCATAACGGCGATTCATAAAACTGTAAGAGGGAAATGCGCTTACTGGGGAAGAAACTAAGATATGAAGACGATGAAACTTGGAAGGAAGTTTTCTTTTAAGAGCATGAAGATGAAAGAAGCAGTGAGTTTGTTATCTTTGATCAAGGCAAAGTTATATAACAATGAAAGGGGAAAGAGCAAAAGTTTTCTCACAATATTCATTGAGAAGGAGGAGTTCAAAGATATGGGACTCACCAAAAATCGTGTGCAAGATACGCCGATTATACACGTTATTTACTATTCCAAGTAATTATTACCATGGGGAATTGTAACGTTCTTATCCTCAATTGCATTAGTGAAGTTATCAAGAGGGTGACCTCGGGGTCAAAGCAACAATCGAATCCGCAAAAGATTTGTAAAGTAGCGACATATTTATTTCATGGCTCAGCAAGCAGAACCATAGCTTAAGGGGAAAACTGTTGGGGTAAAATAAATCATCCTTGACATCAAGAAACCAAACTGCATTCTAAGCAACGATTGAACCAACGAACTAAGAAAGGAATGAAGCAATATCAAGGAAACTACTACCAAGGATTACGGCAAAACCGACTACCTGACCAAGGGGCATATCAGCGGTGAAAAAGGAAAAATTTCCCTTTTATTCCTTTAAATATCGATGATGGCTGCATTGAGCGATAATAAAGGAAATTTTCCTAAATTCGAGATTCTCATAATATTGCACGAGTCTAAATGATATATAAGGCAAATCTAAGGGAGACTCGACCTTCATCATCGTGGATATACTAGAAATATTTATCCTTGTAAACCCTATTGTATTCATTCACACATTCAAACACTTGTTCACATATTCACTACAAAGCTATACTTTTTGTCAACTTTAACATCTTTTCCTTGCTTGAATCTCTGCTTTCCGTAGTGGCACAACGAGCCAACTGAAAATTATCCTATCACTAGCTTACAGCAGGTTCTGCACCTAACTGCATCTAAGTTCTCTATGCTACTAAGCAATGTATGAAAATCTGTTAACCATACATCGTCTAGCATCCTAACCATACCACATGATGCTACTAAGACATGCATGGATTCTTTTTAATCATACATTCCCTAACATCGTAAACCATTTACACTATGCTACATGCATGGACCTCTTGCGAAGCATAAATTCAGTAGAATACGAATATAACGCAAGCAAGAAATGCAATCAATCATGCAATCTCAAATAAATAATCTCAACAAACAACACAACAATAGTGGCCTTAGCAATTCGTCAAAGAACATCTAAACGTCCCTGCATCAGAAAGGTTAAATTAACATTCGAATGACCGGACCACATCCAAGTCTCTTCGGCCTTATAGCTGACCTGCATTCAAACGTTAGTCACACAATTTAACCGGGATGCACCTGCTCACGGTTTGGATTTAGACTCGACTAACGAACAGAGATTCCACTACACCTTAGAGTTATACGGACCGAACACTCCTAACCACGCTCCGAAACTACTTCAGGACCGACCCCCAGATGACCCTCAGATCTCTCTCTCATCTAGCAGATCTAACTCGAAACTACCTAGAACACTAAGCTCTCTCTTTCTTTCTCTCTCTATGGGAATGCTTTGTGGTTATTTTGGAATGAAGAAGAATTAAACGAGGATGGGGTATTTATAGGGTAGGAAACTTGGAGGCTAAGCTAAAGGGATGGACTAGTGTCAATCAACCTTCCTCGTACGTCCGAAAGGGGATGACTGAATGCCATGGAAGGTTCCAAGCCAATCTGATTGTGCTATTCCTCGCACATGCGCAACCGACCAACCGTACTGCGACATCCAATTCAATGAATCCGATCATCATTCTTTTCCTTTCACACTCGACCAATATCAATGTGCCATTCTTCGTACATGCGTAACCAGCCAACGGTACCACGACTTCAGTTCAACGAATCCGTTCACCATTCACACTCGGCCGATCCAAATGCGTCATTCTTGTTCCATGCATGATTCCACCAACCGGATTGTGACATTCCGTTCGATGTGATGCCAAGATCAAGTACAACTGATATTATTCTATGCCTCACACATGTTGATTCTCGTCCATTAATTCATCCACCTTTCACGGGAGTATTCTTCATTCACCATTTGTACCCCATGTGCTCAGCATTCTTTGTCCCATGTTCAATCAATCTCGTCTCGTGTTCATCACTTTCTGTTCGTGCATAAGTTAACCAACTGAGTTGTGCCATTATGTTAAATGAATCCGGTCACATTTCTTTCCACACACATTCTCTTGTCCTATTGGTAGAGTAATCCTTCCTTTCTTCCTAATTATTCACCGCACCTGTCAAGATCTTGATTTGATCGAACATTCGTTCGTGCATCCGCGCTACCTGCGGACGATCTGACTTGACCAAACTTAATTTTCCCTCGGTCGTACTAATTCTTCTCCCACCAAAATATTCTTCCAGCTTGTGCTTTTATTCCCTAGTCTAACGAATTTGATCGGCAAACTTTTATTTTCTCGACCATAATTTTACTTCTTCTCCAGGTTTATTACAACGAGTCTTCCTTTTGCATTGAAAATCCTCGCCTTTAATATGTACCATGGAAGAAAAAGGCAAAACTATTTGTGATGGTCATTTACACCCTCCTACAGACTCTAGGAAGATTAGGACTTTGACTCAAATTAAGTGATTATCTCTGACTCTCGATGACTCTCCAATTTTTCGATTGTTCGCATGTGCTATGCCTAGAAGAGTTTTAGGACAGTGCTTCCAAAGAAAAATTTTTTGAATTTAATGCGCTGCTACGTTGCAGGTTCAACCGATGTCTATAAAAAATTTCATAACCGTAAAGAGAATCAATCATAGAACTGTTATTAAATTAAAACAAAAATAAGAAGACATCGATCTTAGAAGGGTGATGTTATCCTGATTCCAAAAAGTCGAGACTGACAAAACGATTAGAATCTTTCCATCAGAGAATGACCAGTCGTCACAACTACGATGTTGGGATGTAGTTCACTAATATGTGTTACACGTGAAGTCGTCGACAACCAACATAAATACTTTTCACCTTCACAGTGAAATTCTCTGGTCCTCTCCCACCAGATTGCCATCACAATGACTCCTTAGTGGAAATAACTATATTCTGATAATATTGTGGAGGAACTTAATGAATATGCATAACTTTTTTTGATATGTTAGATTTCTATAATTTCATCATTTAAAATATCCTCTCTATATATTAAAAGATAAGTAAGTTTATTAGAGTTTGTACACGTGTCGACTATATATGCGTCCGTGAATTAAACGAAATGTTTTGATTGGTTGTTGTCTTTTAATAATTTTCTTTTTTGTTTAATTTTTTTCATCGGCTAATTGTGATGTTATTAATGTTTTTCGGTGCATTAATTGCGTTTTATTTTTTTGTGAGTTTAAGAATGTTATTTAAAGTTTCGTTTTTGATTTTTCCTATTGAAGGTAATTGTAAACTTGCATTTATATTTACTCTAATATCGGCTATTTGTTTATAAAAACAAACGCTCCTATAAATAATTTGATTAAAAAATCGGGTGATTGTAAATATGAATTTGGAATGTTGTTATAACTCGATGAATGACTATGGAAATACTTGTTACAGAGTTTTAAAATTATGTGATTATAAAATAAGAGTCAATATAACAATCACCCGATTTTTTAATTTTACAATATTTTGGAAACACTCATTAAATGTTATACGATTAATAATGAAATAATTATTCAAATATGGAATTAAAAATTAGCAATTTGATCGTAAGATGAGTGTAATTGATAGAAAAANTGATCGTAAAATGATTGTAATTGATAGAAAAAAGTAAACCATGTTATATGCATAATCTATCAAATAACGGGTTGTATTAGTTAAGGCAACTTACACTAATTGCAAACTTGTCTACCAAGATAATTTGGTTGTATATATTGGTGCCTCTGCAAACGAAGAACGCAATCTCTTTTTCGTGATACACATACATTTGTTTCACGTGTACATCTGTTTTAGCGTCCAGATGATTGTGAATTCGTATTTGATCCACATACAATATTTTAAGAAAAAATGTGTTTGACGTTGTTTACAAATTGTTAACCTTTGCATATAATTATTATAGAAGCTATCTTACAATATTTTTTAAATCTCAGCCTTTGTAGGAAGATAAGATGTTTTATAGAACCATGATCCACGGTCATAACAAATCAAAGGTTCGTTCTTCTTGTTGCGTTTTCTTTTCTTTGAAAATAAATATGCATATTTGATATAAATCAAACAATTTCGTTCTTTTTTCTCTTTTTGATCATATCCGACCGAATGTTCTTCTCCGTGAATTTCTCCATCTCCAGACGATATGGTACGTTTCCTAAGTTCATAAAACATGACATTGTTACATATGTGGTTATATGACATTGTAGTATATCCGTAAAATACATTACAAGTGGAAATGTTTGTTGCATACTACCTTAATGCTATATGAACTTAAACAAAAAGGTTAATATGGTTGAAAATTCGAACCCACATATAGTTAGAGATATGGTTGAGCCTAAAACCATAAATAAAACCAGCCTTAACTAAGAAAACACACGTTAATTTAACTATAAAATAAAAAATAAATCGTAATGAATTTTTTTTGTTCTCCAAATTGTGTGTTAAACTGAAATAAAAGCATGTACAATATATTTATGGTTTAACTTTTAAAATCATTGCTTGATTGTTTGTAAGTCAAAATGATTCGTTATCGTTTGTGTGAGTTTTATAACTTTTTTTTGTTTTTCTGATTGTATTTCTAGCTAAGGTGTGAGATAATTTCTCTCCTTCGGTTGGTACCAAAAAGGATGTTCATCCGAAAGAAGAAATGGACATCCAAAATGTTACACAAGAGCTGGATTAAGACATGACATATATGGTCGTTTTACGCCAAAAATAACAAGTGTAAGTTATTTTAAAGAGTAAATATATATTTTATCCCGAGAATTCAAATAATAGTTTTCTCTTAATTCATGAATGGTCAACGCCGTTGCAAGATTTTTGGCTTCATCAATTAACTGATTAAACCAGACATTAATGTCTTGGTTTAATCAAATGTTTTGGCTCTTGTTTGAATCATTTGTCCACCTTGAGTTAATATTTCGGCTCCAATAAAATGTTAATTTTTCCTACATATACAATATTTTATATGAATCTAAAAATAAGGACAATTATGGTTTTGTGTGTAAAAGAAATAATTAATGTCTTTGCTTTCGTCTTTTAATGTTTTAAAAATACTTTTCGGGACGAAAAAAAATATTTTAAAAATACTTTTATGTTTTTAATCTAAATTTATGGCTAAATATTTTTCGTTAATGTAATCCAAGTACTGTCAACAATGATTAAAATAAAACTGAATTGGGTTCAGCTCAAACTCAACCATTACACATAGATCACTTTTCGCCAAATTTCAATGTCGGTCGAGCACCATTTAAGAATGTCTCAAATCTAATATTTTAAGATATTTTCCCACATCCATTACCTTTTTAATCAAGAAACACTCTAGCGAGTGTATCTCCACACTTAGGCATCTTTTCGTGCGATTTTCCAAGCTTAAAATTTTGGAAAAATCGCATAAAAAACATTTAGAATAACACCCAATGACACTTTTAACCTTCACAATTTTTCACTAACATTTTGAACCTTCAGAATGACAATTTTATCATCATAAACATCCAACATGGTTTTCGCGTACACGTCGTCAATAAAGTTAACGGAAAAGTTAACGGTGTTAAATAAATTATTAAAATATTCATAAAATTAAATAATAATAATAAAAAATCGAACAATGGACTAAAATTTCAAAAAATCAATAAAAATTCGAAAAATCAACTAAAGTTTCAAAAAATAAAATAAAAATTTCGAGCATAAAATAAAATTTTCGAAACCTAATTAATTTCAAAAAAATAAAAAACATTATAAATAAAATAAAATATTTTAGAAATTAATTTAAAGTAAGAAAAATACAATTTGAAATATTCTAAATCTAAATCAATAAACAAATTAATGAGATATTAAAAATTTGAAATATATTAACTTAAATATGATACTAGCTTAAATATTATAAAATATAAAACAAATTGAAAATTAATAAAATTTGAAAAATAATTAAAAACTCAAAAATTTATAAAATTATCAATAAAATTTAATTTAAAAATTTTGTGGTTTTTAGAAAAAGAAACGTAAGCAATCGTGTACTATATTTTATAAAATATATAAAACTAGATTAGAAAAATATTTAAAAAATTTGAAAACTAATTAAAATTCAGAAAAATTAGAATTACAACATCAATAAAAATATTTTAGAAACTATTTTAAGGTAAGAAAATTCAATTTGAAATATTCTAAATTTAAATCAAAAATTGAAAAATAATGAGATATTAAACTTTTGTAAGATACTAACTCAAATATGATACTAGTTTAAATATTATAAAATATAAATTAATTGAAAAATATCAAAATTTCAAAAATAATTCAAAATTTTATAAAAGTTATCAATAAAAAATAATTTAAAAGCTTTGATGGTTCTTTAGAGAATGAAACTATAGAACCACAATTGCTTACACTTTTTTCTCTAAAGAAAATTAAGTAATTTTTAAATTATATTTTAGTGATAATTGTTTATAATTTTTTGAATTTTTAATTATTTTCCATATTTTTTTTGTTTTCAAATAATTTATAATTTTTAATATTTAGAATATTTCAAATTGTATTTTTACTTTAATTTAATTTCTAAAATATTTTATTGAATTTATAATTTTTATAATTTTTACGAACTTAATTAGTTTTTGAAATTTTTACTTTATTTTCGAAATTTTTTATTTTATTTTTTGCAACTTTAGTTGATTTTTTGAATTTTAGTTGATTTTTTGAATTTTTAATCTATTTTTCGATTATTTTTTATTATTATTATTTACTTTGATTGATATTTTAATAATTTATTTAACACTGTTAACTTTTCCATTAATTTTATTGACGGCGTATACGCAGAAACCATGTAGAAGGTTTATAATGATAAAATTGTCATTGTGAGGGTTCAAAATGTTAGTGGAAAATTGCAAAGGTTAAAAGTGTCATTCTGAGTGTTTTTAATGCAATTTTCCCAATTTTTTTCCAAGCACATGAAACTAGAGTTATTAGAAAAAAGCTTTGAATAGCAAAAATACGCTGTGGGTGTTATCTCTTCAGACATAGATTAGTCTGTTAATATTTGTTTACTAACAATGTACATTTGTTTTTGTACCTTATACTTGTTT
>OVAN01006658.1:0-20916 GCA_900406275.1 Anastatica hierochuntica
GAAGCAGGATGTAGTATCACTCTCATCAGCTGAAGCAGAGTATAGAGCTATTGTGGTTGCATTGAAAGAATTGAAGTGGATCAAGGGTGTGCTCGGATTTATGGGTATTGTGCACTCTGGTGCAATGGATTTATACTGTGACAGTAAGTCTGCTCTTCACATTGCAGCAAATCCGGTATTTCATGAGAGGACGAAACATGTGGAGAGTGATTGTCACTTCATTCGAGATGATATTCAAGCTGGGGTACTACAGACAAAGCATGTGTCTACTACAGAGCAACTAGCTGATGTATTTACTAAGACACTTGGAGGACGACTTTTTCAGGCGATTTTATCCAAGTTGGACATTCGCGATCTCCATGCTCCAACTTGAGGGGGGTATTAAGATATAGTGGGCCTAGGTTTATGGGGCTTTGGTGTAGTATTGATTAGTGTTAATTAGCTAGGGTTTCATAAGTTTTAGGTTTGTATAAATATGAAGTTTTATCGTTTTGTAAAGATTAAGAGAGAAATAATAGAAAATATTTTTCCATTCTTTCAGACATTCATTCGAAGAGAAAGCTGCAAAGAGGAAAGCTGAATATGAAAAGGTTATGAATGCATACAACAAAAGCTTGGTATGCCCTAAGCATTACCTCACGCATATATATTCAAACACTTACGTGGCCAGGCTAACTCTATTTCCTTGCGAAAAATGCGAGCAGGAGGAAGGGAGTGATGAATCGGAAAAGGCTAGATCCGAAGTGAACGGTGAAGATGAAGCTAGCGAGGAGGTAAGAAATGCACTAAACAACCTAGAGTTTCTATATAGAGTGTTCTCAGTATATTGGCTCATTCTCTCTTGTAGTGAGTTTTACTTTTCTCAAGAATATGTTTCACATAATGTTTTTCTGCAGGACGAAAAACTAGAGAAGGGAATGGCAGGTGATCGAGTAGATGAAGATGATGAAGAGGAGGAAGAAGAAAGACTAAACCGTAGATGGACACCAGACTCTGCATCTCGAGCATCTAAAATTGGTGTTGAGAATTGTAAATTGAAACCGTGTGTTTTTTGTTTCTTTTCCTAAGAAAGGGAAACACTTGTTAACATCATCTTGTGATGTTTGTTTCAAGTTTTTTTCTCCAGAGCAAACAATGTATCAATATCTGCTTTTAGTGATCTATCCAAAACCAAACACCCAAACTATTAAACTCGCTTTTCAAATGCATCTTCTGTCTTTGAAATCACATGGACATGGTTGTTGATTTTCTACTTAAACCCAAATAAAAATAATGAATTATCCGATGGAAAATTTCACTGGTTATACAAATGGTAATGAACTAATGGAGTTTTAAAAAAACAAACGTACTATAAAATTTCAAACTAGTTACTATAGCAAAATACCCGCTCCAAAATTTTTAGTTTGTTGTTCGAACAAAATGGTTTACTGAGTTTGGTCTCGATTCCGATTTTCATCATTGATCTTCTGAAGTTGTTTCTCGCTCGTGGCTATAAGCCGTTTCACCATGTCGAAAGTTGTTAGCCTAATGCTGCAAAATAAACATAAACAGGAAACAGATATTTCATCAGCAATATACATGTGTGAGTGTGATGCAAACCTCTAATAAGCGTTTAGGCTAGTTCTTATTTACAATTTGAGCTTCTTAATACCTCACACTTTAAAGATTAGATAAAAACAGTGCTCAAGGTTTCAAGTTAGAGATCTAAAGAGCACAAGGTTTGATTACGAAAGTTCGAGCTTTAGCTTTGTATCAGATGCATCTAAACGTTAAGCATCAAATCAGCAGGTTAAGAACATCAAAAGAAAGGCATTGTGAATGCTATGTCGAACCTGCTGTTTGGTAGAGTTTTCAATGCATTGGGTAAAAAGCCACGGTACAAGCCTATAAGCCCATCACGGTCTATGATTCCTGCACAGTAGATGTAATCCTGACTTGGTTCAAATTTTAAGTCTTTTGCTCAGTACACTACATGTATTTTGGGTAAATCAACTGATAAAGATCTTGCTCTAATGTGTTTCAAGATGAAGTAGATTGATATACCAGAAAATGCTTCCGGGATTGATTTGTATGGAGTTCCCCTCATTTGCATTTGCCGTCTCACAGTATCTAAAGGATAACATGTTAGTGTTGCAATACCAGCCGAAAGAACAGCTGTGAATAGAGACGATTGTGCCTTCTGTCTATATTCCTCCGGTAAAGACTTCTTCACCCTGTTGTCAGTTATAAGGCCAAAAGGATCTCAGCCGCGGTTCAATTGTTTTTTTTCATATGGGTACTTCATGTAAGTAGATGAAAAGAAAGTTCAGTGGACTTACAGATCGAAAATACAAAAGTTTACAGCGATATATGGAGCTATCCCCACAAGAGAAGGTCCCAGACCGTAATAGAAAGAGGCCAATCCTTCTTCTCGGAGCATACTCAAAGCAACCTACAAGAGTTAACATCATAAATGTCTATCAATAACTGCATCACCACGATCTTATCACGCCCTGTATTTACGAAATGAGAGCATGAGTATTAAGAATGATAAAATGAAAAACCCATTTCACCTGAGACATTGTTCGGTACCCAGGTTCGACTGCCAATCTCAGTCTCAAAACATCTAGTGGGTATGTCAACTGCATAAGAATCAAGATGCAAGAAGTAGATTGATAAATAAAACATATCTATATCTAGGAGCAGCACATACACGTTAACCAAGTGAAGTATATGCTGAAACTAAATCAAAGGAACTTTGACTAAACCTTAAACGGAAACTAAACCACATAAGTCTCGTATATTTCCAAAGATATATGGCTTAAGTTTTCAAGTAGACAGAGAGGGTTTAGTGCGTACTATTCAAATACACAGAAAGAAAAAATGATTTCTTTATGTATGTGCCTAATTTCATTGCAAGCAGTAAATTCATCAAGCCACAAGTACTAACCAGTGTAGACGTCATGCCAGCACAAGCACCTGCCGCAAGTCTACCAATTACTGAGAGCTGATCATCTTTACCTTTGAACAATTTCTGAATTCAAGATACGATGTAAGCATCAGTCAACGGCACAATTGTAACAGAGAGAAAAAGCAAAAAAGAAACTAATGAAACTGAATGTTGTCAATACAGAGAACAAAGAGACTAATGCAATCAAGAAAAGGTTCTTAGATGTAGTCAAATCAACTCACAAACAAGCTCCCTGTGGTTAATATCTCTAACTATACATCAGAACCATCGTTTAATAATATCCGATATCAAAGCTTCGTTCTATTGATGTTCAACACATGAATCCAACTAGCTAATAAGCTATTGATGACACAGATTCACTCACCTTGTAACTTTCGTAAGCCAAAAGCTGAACCGCGCTGTAAGGTAACACTCTAATCACCTAATTACACATTTTCAAACAGAAAACTCAATACTTAAAAGAGAGAAAACCTCTCACATCAACATGTATACAAACACACAAAGTAACGATTTAAGCGAACCTGTGGCAAATTCCCTTTCCAGTAACCTTTGATTCCTTCTTCTTTAGCTATCAAGGTGATTGCCTACAGAACCATTTCCGTTACATCAATTTCGAACACGAAATGCAAGAGCTCGGGGCATGAACATTGAAACACAAGATACCTCGAGAAATCCTATAGCTTTCTTTGCGCTCTGATGTCCAATTCGTATACCATGTGTCTGCATAAGAAGCTTAATACGGTCAAGGGGAGCAGTAACCGTTTTGGCGGCGGCACCGGCGATAGCACCGGCGGCGAAGATGGCTGCGTCTTTCGGAATGAGCGCAAGGATAGCGAGAGGGTTGTTGAAGAGTTGAGCAGGCGTCGGAGCGAATTCCCTCTGTTCGCATTTCTCCACCAGGCTAATACAGGCGAATTTAGTAGTGAAATTGAAATCTCCGCGGCGGCGGAGCTTTACGGCGGAGGGTTTAGCGGCGGAAGAGGTTAGTATGGAGGAATTGAGGGAAGGGATACGGTGGAATGTGAGAATCGCTCTGTCTTCTTCTCCCATGGTTCTGAGAGAGAGGGAAAGAGATAAGGCGAAGGTTTGTTTCAAAAAAATAAAAAAACATAAAAAGAATTAAGTAAGAGAAAAGGCTGCTGCTCTCTCTCTCGGTCAAGTGGCGCGAATACATTAGGGCTTGAGTTTTTTTGGGCTTCATGGCCCATCTTAAAGCTTTTGCCTTTAATTCTAAGACACTTCGTAGTTTGGTAACATCTCATCCACATGTGGCATTCGGGTATCTAGTCTGATTCATTCGTGCACTGGTATTCAATTTTCAGAGATTTCAGTTTCAGTAGAAGTACCGGAAACTTTTTTGATACTATTCGGATTTGGATATTGCGGGAATTTCAAATATCCAAATATATCTATATACTCGTTACACTAAAAGTATACTAATAATATATTAACACTAACTATAACTATAAAAACAAATATATGGAAATACTCAAAAATATTAGAAAAAATTTCAAAACACTTAAAAGTATTTTAAAATATTAAAATAAACTAAAATAACAAATATATTTGGATATCAGGTATTTGAACATTGGGCATTTCGTATATGTGTTCGTATAATAGGTATCGGTTTGGGTATATGCGATACCCGAACTAGTCGATCCTTTAGATCCATTTGGATATTTTACTCGGTTCGGATTTGGATCTAGTTCCTTTTTTGGATCAGTTCTGGTTCGAGTCCCGATAAAAAGTTCATCCCTAATGCTCCCATACAACTTGCCTTTCTATTACTATCTCTTAGAATCCAATCCTAAACTATAGTGGCAAAAGAAACCTAACCGAAATATTGACAAGAACCCTGATCCAATTTGTAAAATTATTCGACCAGATTCCCGTTCGGCAGTACTTAAGATATTAGGTACTATCTGAACCGATCAAAACCTAAACGGGAACACAAAAATTCGAAAAACTCTAAACTGAATATGAAACTATACCCCGAACCGAACTCGAATCTGAAATTCAAAAAATCTCCAAAAGCCCAAAAAAATCTCAAAAAGACGAACACGAAAAACCCGAATCCGAACCAAACAGAACGTGACTCGCATTATCAAATTATTCGAGTTGGACTTAATGTTATGTCCCTGAATCCTGAACGTCATCCCTCAAACCATATTGATTGCCTTCCTTTAGTGATTATGTGTCGGTGTTGCGCTTGAGTCGATTATGTGATTCTAGTTTTTTCTATTTTTCTCTCTAATGGTTAGACATTCTTGATTCTCAACTCGTTTTCCTTTATGTTAGGCTTTCCACTCATGTAGTTATATACATTGTTGGGACATTGTTGGGTCTGGATTTCTTAGGCCCATTAAAGAAGAGAGATCTATATAGAGATCAACGTAACGGAAGAGACCTGGTCAGATGGAATAGAAGATCCCGAGATTCAGAGTAATTGAGATCGCGCAAATAGTTGGTTGAGGCTAAGAGAAAGGAATATATAAAGAAGAGGTGGTGGGAACGAGAGAAGGCTGGCTTCTTTAGGGTTCTAAAAATTACACTAAAAACACATAGACACCTTTGTACTTTCTTATTCTTCTATTGTAAGCTTTCGATACAAATTAATAACGAAGACTTCGTCGAATTCATCTCTAGCTCTTACGGAATTCATCCCATTGCTTCTCCCACTCTTTTTAAACCTAATTAATCTTGGTGTGAGATTAATCTCTCACATACATCATCTCTTGTCATTTGTTGTATGCATCATCGTTGTAGCCGGCCGTTGTCACCCAGCAAACGAACAAGATCTACCTCTTGAGAAATCTATTCCTCTCCTTTGAAGCATGGAACTAACTTGGCTGCCTGCTCTTGACCAAGTTATGCTTTATTCATGCTTATAATTTTGTGAACATTTGCAAATATGGAATTTGCCATTTGGCCTTGTGGAGGGGCTATTTGGAGGAGCTATTTATCTACAACATGTCACATGTAAGCTACATAAAAAGTACTATATTTTATAACTTACACTTTTGTTAGAATAAATAATAATTTGGTTTTACTATTAGGACAAGATATTTTTTCAAATAAGTAAAAGATTAAAGTTTAGACTAATCTATTTTATAGCTTATCAGAAATTATTCATATAACTCCCACTAAAATAACATATATAATATACAAAATAAACATAAACTGCCAATGAACAAAAGAAAAAGCAACAGAAGTGCTAACTTTTTCACATTAAAAGAAAACATGTCTTGTCTTCACCAAGGTCCCTCCTTCAATCATACTAAGGAATCTCTCGGACAAGACTCTCAGCTTTCGCATGAAGAACCAATCAAATCATCACATTGCTGGTTTCAGCCCCTTTTGTTTTTTCTATCTCAAGCCCCTTTTCATGATTACATTTTCTCCATTTTAAGCCGAGAAAAATCCTCCTACATTGTTACTCGGTTGTTGCTCTGTGAAACATAAGTATCATTGTTATGTAATTTGGCTATTTCTTTAGTAACCAAAGTTGTATATGAGAATATTTTCAGTTACTACTTACTTTTGGGAATTTGGTCGACGAAGAAACACGCGGCGATGATAACATAGCACAACATTAGAACCAGTCCCTTCATGTAATGTGAAGTTCCATCCTAACCATTCCCACAAAAAGCAAAGGATGATGGTTAAACTGAACTAATTAGACCCAAATATGAACCAAAAACCGAAACCGAACCCACTCGTCGTTATCAACTCGATTTTCATGTAATCTAACCAACCAAACCGATCAATCGAAAAATATAACAAGTTACATTTGAACAATATTTGGAATATAATTACATACTCGTATTATTAGTTTTATCTTTTCATATATTTTTAAGCTATGTATCTATATTTAAACATATATATAAACCAAATCCAAACTGAAAACGATATCGAAATTGCATCACTGAACTAAATCAAAATACCAATGGTTTCTATATGTTTAGTGTTGGATCTCTTTGAGTAAGATGGTATAGTGTAAATGTTTACCTGTAAAGTGAAGGCTGTAATGATAATGGCCAAGGCTAGAGAGCTTGTTTCAAGGAGGTTGAAGTTGAGATCCATTTTGATTCCCAAAATCCACGCAACGACAACACTCAAAGGGACCTGCCAAAATGCGCATATTTTTGTCTTTAGATTCGTTATATCGGACGCGACATTGCATTAACTTGCCTTTCTTTAACTTACCACGAACAGAGAAATCTGTGTTGCAGAGCCCAATGCGACCCCTAGAGATATGTCCTGCGGTTATTACCATTTGACATAAAAGAGATTTCATGTGTTGTGTTTCCCTTTAGTAAAGTGTAATATTCTTTCGAAAAATTACGACAAGGTTGTTTTTTTAGAATGCTAAATAATATAAGGTTAATTAAACACAAAAGCGAAAAACAAGCACGAATAGGGAAACTCACAAGCTTGTTCTTAAATGCGAAAATGATGGCTCCAGCGTGCTCAGCCGCGTTTCCAACAATGGGAAGCAATATGATGCTGATGAAACTCACTGATAACCCCCACGAATCCGATGCATCCTGACCAAAATATAACCTCCGCGTCAATACCATGTGTTTTTTTTGCATTTAGAACTTCTAAAAACATGTCAACTTGATTAATTACCTCGATCGTAGCTACAACATAATCTGATAGCAATGCGATGAAAAGTGTCATCCCAACGAGCCAAACAAATCCGCTCCAAAATCCAATCACCGGAGTTTCTTCAACCGTCACATCATCATTATACACATCATCATCATCATCCTAAATCATCGTTAAATTACAATATACTTGATTTCGCATTCTAGTTGCCAAGGAACTAAAGCATCATGTAGCATTTAGGTACCTCTGGTGCTTTAAATAATTGGCTGTGAGTCCACAGCTGGAAGATTAGATAAGCAATGTAAGCAATAAGCATAACAATGCTGCTTGTCCGCGACAAAGAAAGCGACATTTTGTTAATCATAGCGGTCGATGCTTCTCCACTCGCTGCCGTTTTTAACAACAATGGCAGCAAATGGCACAACAGACCCATAAGCAGCAAGAAGAAGTTCACGTCGGCTTGTTTCTGCAACAATGATACATTTTATATGAATTTTTAGTTTATTGGTTCGGTTTGGTTACACTAAATTCAACTTTTTGTTATGTTACACTAAATGGTGTGTAGGTAAGTACTAAAACCGGAGGGCAATGATAATATATTTACCCGGTCGAACCGCTGTTCGCGGCGGATATTGGCGATTCCGCCACAGAAGAGGGAGGAGCCGAGAACCAAAAGAAGGTTTGAGAGAATAGAACCCAACAAAGAGTATTTCACCACTGCCACTTTGTCATTAGCCAACGCTAGTATCGCGATTATTAGCTCCGTCGCGTTTCCACAAGTCGCGTTTAACAAACCGCCCACTGCCAAGTAAACATGTGACCTTACTTTATTAAAATTTGTCAATTTTGATTCGGACATAATACATAAAAAAGTAATGTTTAGTCTGAAAATATTACCTGTAGGACCAGTGTAGAAAGCTAGTTGCCTGCACGGGCAAAGAGAGGATGATCATGTTCTCATGTGACTTATGGTTGTATAAAATTGTAACAAAACATTTTTTTGCAAAATTGTGACAAAACATTTATTCTGACTTATTTTAAATAAGATTTTTTTTTGATAACCGTGGGTTTTCTAAAGGCTTTCTAGAGTTCAAGACTAAATCCCACCAGGTCCACGGCACTATATGTATTCTCACCATTTAAGAGAGCTAGACCAAGCCACTTTATAAATCTTTTTAAATTTTTTATAAATTTTTTAAACAATGTGTAAAAATTGTTTTCGTCCCATTTTATAAATCTTTTTAAAAAAATTTCCTTGTTCTATTTTTCAAAATTTTCTAAAATGTCTATGCAAATCTTTATTTTAATTAATCTAGTAATAACTACAAAAACTTATTGGTTGAATATTTTTGGTTTGATATAAATGATATTCCCTCCTCAATACTCTTAAAATGTTTGCACATTGTTTAAGAAATCATCATTATCCATTTTTCCATAAAAATGACATTAACTAAAACGAAAACAACCAATAAAAAATTATTTTGATACAAATGGTCAAAAATAACCGATAACATTAAATTTTTACATAGAAATCAATTAAAATAAAACAAAAATATATCCTCAAAATATCAATTAAAATGAATCGGAAAGAGTAATTTTAACAAGAAATACAAAGTTCTTAAATACCACCATAATATACTCTTTGGCACGTTTAGTTAGATAATTTCGCAATTGTTTTCTTTTTATTAGTTGTTTTATTCCGTGTGACCTGGAGTTTAATATTTTCAAAGAATCTAAAAAAAGTAGTTTCATTTCAAAATAGTACTTACTTATATACTAAATAAAACATACTAATATACTTAACTTATTTCTTAATCAGTGGAAAAAAATATCAACAAGAATACTTCACTATGAAATCTAGAGGAAAAAAAAACTAAATCATGGTCTCATCTTTTAGATACTTTTGTGAGACGATAAGTACTTACTCTGTCAAAAAGCTAACACGCTCAGCCAAAGGTGTCAATCCTATCAAGCTTAGTCCAAAAATCCAAGGCTGTCACACATTTTAACAATAATTAATTGAAGAAATAATCATGTACCTGTCTTTATTAATAATATAGGTAACTGATAATTACGTGGCGGAATATACATTGAATAATGATGCAAAAAGTCAAATTGTGTAACCATAAAATTAATCACGGAATTTATAAACATAGAGAGAGAATCATTACCAAATACTATAACGTATTCTATAACTAATAATTTAATAAATACATTGCACATTCACATGTGTTTCTAAACTTCAATCAAAGTTTTTCCTTTCACACTATAGAAGAACAAAGCTATTTTTTTGAAAAAAACACTAATTAGATAGAAAGATCAACTCCACAATCAAAATAATTTTACTATGCGATTATCTTGAAGAAATTCGACTAAAAAACCTAATGAAATTGGACACTTAAAAAAAATATCAGAAACTAAATCCAAAATCTCCATAAAAATCTTTACTTAAAATTATAAATCCATAAAATTAATTGGAACTAAAACATTTATAATAGAAAATAAAGAAGAATTTGCATAAGTTCCTCTTGTAAAACTTTTTTAAAAAATATACAAAATTGATAAGCAGTGATCATAGGAATTTGAGAAGAGAGCTTACACGGCCATAGTTGTAAGAATTGGCGATAATAGCGAGAGGAATGGCGAGAAACAAGACAGTAAGTTTAGTACCAAGAATGACTTCTTGAAGATTAGAGAGAATGTTCCTTAGAGTTTTGCATGGAACTTTCTGAATTATTCTCAAATCTGATTTCTTCCTTAGTGATGATGAAGACAAGTTGTGTGCCGTTTTGCCATGTCGTAGCTCCCTGCTCAAACCTTTGACCGTTTCGTTCGCGTTTGCGTTTTCGGGGATTGCCCATGACTCTACGATACTTCCCATGGCTTAGAACTTTTTGATTCACCATCTGTTTGTGTTGTGTCAGATTTGTATAAATATAGGTTAGGTGATATTCTATGTTGTTGCCTTGGGTCCCTTTATGCAACTTCCAGGAAGTTTCCTCTTTTCTGTTTTTATAAAAATTAAAGAAAATTTTGGTACGTTTTGATTTTGCTTTGTATTGACGAAATTCATGTGTTTTGGTAGATTTGCATTTTTAGTTGAGATGCGTATCATTTAGATTATATATACTTTTTAGGAGAGAAAGGTCTTTAGTCAAAGTGGCAAGGCGTTCTTTCATCTAAATCCGGGGTCTGCGGTTGTGCGAGTTCCCCAAATATGGTCTTTAAAAAACTACCGGACCGGCCGGTTGTGGTCCGATTCCCCTTGCGTGGGGATAAAATGTTACCGGATCGATCTATTGTGACTCGGCTTGTCGACAAAAAAAAATAATATATATGTATCATTTAGATAATATATTTCTTAGGAACTTTATTTTGACGAAATTCATGTTTTTTTGTAGATTTGCATTTTTAGTTGAGATGCGTAGTATCATTTAGATTATATATTTTTTAGGAACTTTATTTTGACGAAATTCTTGTTTTTTTTTTTGGTAGATTTGCATTTTGGTTGAGATGCGTATAATTTAGATTATGTTTTTTTAGGAACTTTGTTTTGACGGAATTCTTGTTTTTTTGGTAGATTTGCATTTTGGTTTGAGATGCGTATAATTTAGATTATGTTTTTTTTAGGAACTTTGTTTTGAGTCAATCAGTAATTATATAGAAAAGTAGTTGACTCTCATAGTCTTGAATGAGAGTACAAATACTAAGGACATTTTATCAAACAATTGTACTTAGGGTTGGGCATTTACCAGAACCCAAAAAAAACATGAATCCGAATTCAAAAAAACATGTTAAAATATTCGATCGGCTTTTATCCTTCGCTACTTCGGGTATCATATAAAACCCGAATTCGAATGGGTATTCGAAAAACTCGTACACCTCGAACCGAATCTGAATCCGAATTCTAAAACACCCGAAAAATCCGAAAATTCTGAATCTAATCCAAACCCAAAAGACGAAAAACCTAAAAACCCGAAAAAACTAGAAAAATTCTGAAAAATAGAAAACACCCGAAAAAATCTGAACTTAAACCAAAAAACACGAAAACCCCAAAAATATATGAACCCACAAAGTATCAGTTGTATTCAGGTTTAGAAAATATATCGAAACACGAATACATCTGATATTTTTTTGGGCTTAGAAAATGTAATCGGGTCTCGATAGATTTTTTAAACCCGATCTGAACTCTAACCGAAATTTTCAAAAACCTAAATGGATTCTAAACGACTGGAGTTGGAGATTTGAACCCGAACAGAACCCAAACCGAACAGAACCCGAACGTCCATCCCTAATTGTACTCCTTCCATTTCGTTAAAAGTGTCAGTTTAGTTTTAGTGTTTTTCCAGAAAAAATATCGTTTTACATTTTTAATACAAATTTATAAATAAAATTCTGAATTTAACTTCATTGTTTTTTTTTCCGTCTGAATATTATAAAGAAAGAGGAAAAGTGTACATCACCATAAAGTTCAAAGACAAAAAAAACCGAAACTATAACTGAATGAGAAACAAAGCAAATCCATATCATCTTCTTCCTTGTTTGTTTTAGTGTATTAATTAGATAGAATTTTTTTAATGTATTAAAAAAGGACAAACATATATTTAACAATTTTATACTATTTGCGAATTAAAATTAAACAAAATTTAAAATTGAATAATACATCATATTTGTTTTTTTAACAACCGCACATTAATTAAAATTCTCCATAATTGGATAATCAAAGTTGACATAAACATAATCAAGGAAAAAAATCTGGGAAAAAATTGGGTACATCATATATGTTTAAATTTATATAAATAAATACTCACGAATTTTATACGATATTTTCTAATATATATATATATATATATATATATATATTTGTACTAGATGATGGTCCATGCAGATGCACGAACAAAAATAATTTTATTAAAATTGTAGTAGTTATAGTTTTAATATATAGTTTTTTTTGTATAGTTCTTGTTACAAAGTATAATAGTATGAAAGATCACCCGTATTTGTTTGTGTCTTCTTCATATGGGGTCAATAATATTAGTATATTGATATAACTTGAGAAATTCTTGTTTGTTGATTTTACTATGCAAACTCTCTGTTTTTGAATTTAGAAAGAAGAAAAGAAAAAGAGTTAACATTTGAGGAAAATCATAATTTGGTACAAAAAATCGAGTCGAACCCACCTGGAAAAATGGTACCGAATCCGGTGAAATACCCAAACGAATATTAAATTTATAAATCATAAAAATTAGAACCAAACCCGACTCGAACCTAAATATTTCGAGTACCCGATAATATCTGGACTAAATTAACAAGAATTTACATATATTTTCTGAATCAACCCTATTCCTAACAAATTCAGCTTCGTCGTGTTTACTCTTTTAGTATCCAAACCAACCAATCGTTTATTCCATATATATAAATCTAGACTAAGTGAATTAGGGTTTATAATTAATTAACTTTGTTTTGGGTCTAATGATCGATGATAGATAATGATAAATTTTTTGTTTAAATAAATACCATAATTTCCAGTAGGGTTAGTTTTGTCATTGGCACACGAGTGAATATTCTCCCAAACAAAAAAAAACTGTTAGCCAATCAAATGATGACACGTATGCCAAAAATATTTTTCAATTAAAAAAAACTAAAAACTTGCGAACTCTAGAATTGCGCCACTTCACCCGCAAATTCTGTGAGTGTGTCACGTCAACAAGCGACTTTTCATATCATATATACTAGACTTTTGACTCGTGCAATCGCACATGTTTTTTTAAAATAATTAAACATATTATTAATCATGTTTAGATTTTTCGAGTAACAGGTTTATAATTTTCGGTTATTTCGAGTTTCGAATTCAGGTTTAAATTCAAAACTTTTAAAATTTTCAGTTATATAGAATTTTGGGTTCGGTTTAGATTTGAGATTTTCGAACTTTTAGATTTTCTTGGATATTCGTGTGGGTTTAGTTCAGATATTATTCAATTCTCGAAATACCGTGAAACAAAATCCGTTAGAGTATTTAAAAAAACATCACATGACTAAACTTAAATTTTTATAGTTTATATAAATTATTTATAAATTTTGATAGATTTTTCTAAATTTTATCACTCTATAAGTTTTTTTCAATTTTGTAACAAATTTTATTTAGAAATTAATAATATTTTAATACAATTATTTTAAAAGTTATGGATTTATTTTAAATTTGAAAATAAACTATATTTAAATTTGCTGAAAATTGGTGTTCTAAATTGTGTTGGTTTACAATTTTGATAGTCTTTAGAATATTCTAATATGTTTGTTGGAATATGTAAATGAGTAATTAGAGTTATTTTAATTTATTAGATACATTTAATAAAATTTCTAAAATCTCTTTCTAAAATATGTACACTTTAAAAAATCACACATGAAAAGGGTTTGTCTTCCGTTTTAATAAGATAGACTAGAGTTTTGACCCATGCAACTACGCGAGTTTTTTTAGTAATTTTAGATATATTAATCATGTTTAGATTTTTTGAGTATCGGGTTTATAATTTTCGGTTATTTCGAGATTTGGGTTCAAGTTCAAAAATTTTAGAATTTTCAGTTATATCGAATTTTGGGTTCGGTTTAGATTTGAGATTTCTAACTTTCAGATTTTCTCGGATACTTGTATGGTTTCGGTTCGGATAATATTCAATACCCGAAATACCATGAAATAAAACCTGTTATAGTATTTAAAAAAACATTAGATGACTAAAGTTAAATTTTTATAGTTTATATAAATTATTTATAAACTTTTATAAATTTTCCTAAATTTTATCACTTTATAATTTTTTAAAATTTTTGTAACAAATTTTAGTTAAAAAATAATAATATTGTAATATGATTATTTTAAAAGTTATGGATTTATTTTAAATTTAAAAACAAATTATATTTAAATTTGCTGAAAAATTGATGATTTTAAATTGTGTTGGTTTACAATTTTGATAGTGATTAAGTGAAAAGAATATTAGAATATTCTAATATGTTTGTCGGAATATGTAAATGAGTAATTAGAGTTATTTTTATTTATTAGATATATTTACTAAAATTTCTAAAATACGTTCACTTTAAAAAATCACACATGAAAAAGTCTATATCTTCTCTTTTAATAAAATAGATATAGATGTGTGTGATTGTGATTGTGATCTTAGAATATCGCGAGTGTATTATTTTATTTTTGAAGTAATCCGATAAATTATTCTTTCTCTCTGTGATATTCTTGTTATGTAAATGAATATGGATATATATCTAAAGTTATTAGTATTTTGTAGAATCAATGAATCAGATAACTTAAATTTATAGTACTGAGTTCATGATTCCTTATTGTGAGTCAGATAACTTAAATTTATAGTACTGAGTTCATGATTCCTTTGATTATTGTGAGTCTCTTATTAATGCTCTGTTTTAAGTCAAATGATCTTTTAAATGTTTCTAGCTAATCATACTCAAACAGATTTGGGTGCTTTTTGGTTTGGATTGATAGTTTGAAAACTTTAGATATAATTTCACATTAATTGATCATGATTTGGTTGGTTACGTGTAGGTATGACATGTTTGTTTATTATTAGTAAGAGAGAAGACAAGAAAAAGAGAGAAGAGATAGTGTTTGTACACTACACATGTACTTTGAAGTGTGTTCCAGTGGAAACTTGTAGACTAGAATGGTCTCAAAGTGTCGTAGCAGTAAGTAGGCAGTAGCATCGGTCCTTATCACTTTAGCCGTACGAATCTAAATGCTTTTGCCTTTGGATTTTTCGAAGCGATAATTTTAAGAAGAAGAGGATAAATAAAGGGAGAAGCGGCTGATTGTTTCTTTTTGCTTTTGTTTCTGGTTCGAAGTATCCTAATAACTCGAAAGTTGTTAAAAGAATAATTTTATTTTCCTTATTTTGAAAAAAACTGATTTATTGAAAAATGTTAGTAATTTAGAAGAAAAATTGAGAGGGTTCGTAAATATTATCTTCTTATTAAAAGAAAATTACTATTTTGAATAACAAAATTATCTCCAAGATTTTATATTTGAGGTTAAAGCATATTCTTACCCGAATAATTTTAGATACACAATCGGCGTTTATTTCAGGGAGATTAATTACAGATAACATTCTGATAGCTCAGGAAATGTTTCATGGGTTACGTACAAATAAAGCATGTAGATATGAGCTTTTGACCATAAAGATGTATATGAGTAAAGTTTATGACCGAGTACAATGGTCATTTTTGGAAGCAGTTCTTAGACGGAAGGAGTTCGATAATTTGTGGATTTCTTGGTTGATGTGGTGTGTCTGATCTGTGTCATATAAGATCTTGTTTAATGGTCAACCAACAGGACATATCGTACCCCAAAGGGGACTCAGGCAAGGAGATCTTCTATCACCATACTTATTTATTATATGCATGGAAGTACTTATTGCCAATATAAAACGGAAGGAAATAGACAACGTTGTAACATGGGTTAAGATTGCACAACATAGTCCGGTAGTATCACATTTACTATTTGCGGACGATACTCTCTTCTTTTGTAAGGCGGAGTATTCACAATGCCAAGTAATCTTGGATATATTATGGGATTATGGGAATGCCTCAGGACAAATCATTAATTTTGATAAATCATCAGTTATGTTTGGTAAGAATGTCCCAGGACAGACTAAAGATATGATAAAAGTTAGAATGGGCATTCCGAAGGAATGTGTTATGGGATCATATTTAAGAGGTACATACTATAGGAAGGTGCATCCTTTACAGACCAAGAAGCTTTACTCTCCTTCATTTGGATGGAGAAGTATTATTGCTACACAAGAGTTACTAAGACAAAGTGTTCGAATAAGGATAGGCTCTGGAATTAATACATCAGTATAGAATGAACCATGGATTCTAGATACGCAGATACGACCAGTGCGCGGACCCGGAAGTATTGGCATCCTACGCTTGAGGTGTAACATTTAATAGATCTAATGACTAGGGAGTGGCGTGTACCAACTCTGCGACAACTTATGGTACCAGAGGGCGTGGATTTAATTCGGGGTATCCAGCCAAGCCGGATTCCAACAGATGATAGTCTGGTATGGAACTTTACAAAATCGGGACAATATACAGTTAAATCGGGCTATCGAATTATCCATTCATTGGAGGTAAATCGAATAAATAATTATGGTTGGGGGCCGAGTTTAGACGTCCTGAAGGCACATGTTTGGAAGACTAGATGTCCTATAAAAATATAACATTTTCTCTGGCAAATGCTCATAGAGAGCATGACGGTAACCACAGACTTATAACAAGGGGAATACGATGCAATACTATGTGCAATCGGTGTGGTGCCTCTGATGAAACGATCAATCACATATTTTTTGAGTGCCCATTCGTTGTTCAAATTTTGACAAATTGCATAGATCCGACACGACCATAGAGATTTCCAACGGAGTCACTTTATTCTAATATGGATTATCTCTTTTGGAGAAACCCTCTACGGAATTAGGACCAAGATAGTCATGATATTTTACCTTGGGTTTTGTGGTTCATATGGAAATGAAGAAACCAAAATGTTTTCCAAGGGACACAATTAGACATCGGAAACGTCCGAAGAAATGTAGAAATTGAATTTTTAGCCTGGAAAGAGGCACAAATACTACGGCTTCAACCCAAAAAATTGGATAACACAAGAGCTACGACACACAATGACATTTATTGTCGACTAGATGGATCATGGAGACAACAAGATCCTATATCGGGTCTTGGATGAGTTTGTTTAGATGGAATGGACAAGATAATATTACTTGGGACAAAATGTCATCGAATGAGTCTATGCCCTTGCATTCGGAGATGGAGGCATTACTGTGGACGATGCAAGAGATTTTACACAACGGGATAAACTGACAACATTTTGAGACAGACTGCATGAAGCTCATCAAAATCACTCGAAAAACGGAAGACTGGCCAACCTTCTTATCCCTTACTCAAGAATTCTGAAGGTTACAAGATCAGTTCCCAGATTTCTATTTAGTTGGAATCCCGCGCACGAAGAATGTACATACAGATTGTTTGGCTCGAAGTGCTCGTTTTAGATTTCATGAATTAACACTTGTAGACACTATACCTCCTAGGTGGGTTACCAACCATATAGTGATGTTTTAATTAACATGTGGTTGCCAAAAAAAAGAATAATATTTATGTCACGTGTTATTTACATTTTATGCCATTGGAACTTTTACGATTTTATAAAAATAAAAACGTCAAATCAATTGTAACTAACTAATTAAAAGTCAACAAATCATAATATCTTTTTATATCTTTTATTTGAATTATAATTATATATTTTATTTTTAATTGCAACAAAATCTCTTTATTTTACATTTTAAACATTTAAATATGTAAACATTGTTAAAATATAATTATAATTAATATTTTGATAAATTTTAAGTTTAAAATGAAAAGTAAAAAATCTCATCATATATTGTATAATTAAATTATTAAACTAACAGATAAATATAATTAAATAAGTTACTAAACAAATTATTTTATAGATTATGAATATAAAATAATACAAATTTTTTGTCATCAAAATAAAGCAAATTTATTTTTTCAAATAAACTTATTTTAAAAATTAAATAAGTTTATTTGAAAACATAAATATTATAAAATAAAATATTTAAATCAGTATGGATAAATTTTAGTTTAATCATATAAAAGTGAAAATATAGTATATTTTAACTTGTGAAATATGTGTATTAAAAAAAGATTTATATACAAAATCAATAGTCTATTTTGCACAAATTTATTAAATAACAAATGACTTATCTAATATATTAATTTGATCATTTCGGTATTCAAAATCAATATGAGCATCCAACATAACTTACAAATAATTAAAAATGTGATCAATCATAAAATGAATATAGAAAAAATTAAATAACATCGGCACGGTGACGCGAATCAAACTCTAGTTATTAGTTATTTGTTCAAAACTTACTGGCTATTGTCCTTACAATTAAAATCCTACAAAGATAAATATGTTATAATCTAAATTATTTTTCAAATGCAGCATTTTCTGAAATATACTTTTTAAGTTATAAGAACACATATGTTATAAACTGTATATATAATGTGTGAATTATTAAGTACTCAGTAATCAAAAATTTTTAGCGTGTTTGGATAATATATAACTCTGACACGTACTAACTCCGTTTTCATGAAGATATATGTTTTAGAAAAAAGTTGTTTCATAAAGATAGAGATTTTAGGTCTTTAATGCATAATTTATTAATTAATGATAATAAACCGTTAAATTCAACAAATTTATATTAAGATTATCACTTTAAAGTTACCGGAAATAATTGTTTTATAGAAAACAAATTATTTATGTTTGTACATTAATTATTTTTTTAATGAGTGTGAAAAGTACAAAAAAATTATTTTTATGACGCGGAGGGAGTATGCTAATAAGTATGAATTCAAATAGTTATAGTACAATTAACACTAACGAAAACATATAGACTACATGCTCTTGCCACTCATGTATCTATATATGTTTATGAATTATGTAACTAAATGTAATTGAAGATTTTTTTTCTCTTGCAGATCTGTAGTTGTTAGAGATCTGACAAGTAACAAGGGACATGCAACAAAAAGAGAATATACATTACCACCAAGAATAGGGCCGACATCAAGGTTCGATCCACCTGCTACGCAGAAACTAAGTCACATTGTTCCTTCTCATCCACACGGATATGGGCCCTTGCTTTTGGTCCATTTGAATACCCAGTGAAGGAGTCTATCCGTGGGCTGGCCTCACACCCAAGGGTTAGGTCTAGTTCATCATTGACCTGAGTTTAACCCTTTTTATCAAAAAAAAAAAAAAAAAGAATAGGGCCAACATTAGAAAATAGTTGCAAATTTGTAATGTATATGAATCCTATAGCACTTGACTCCAAAAGTTATGTAATTGTAAGTAGTGTTCATCATCCAAATCACGATGGTTGTTATGTTGGTATCTCGAAAAAAAAGCAGAAGAAAACAAGCAGTGTGTTGTTTTTTTCGATGGCTCTTCGATTATAAACATATAATAGGTAATGGTGAGTCTCGACTAAATGGGCAGAGAATGTATATATACATATTCTTTTTTTTATGAATTTCAGTTTAACTATTAATTAAGGACAATGATTTAGTAAATATTTTCTCATCTAGAAATGGTCATGCATGGATCAAACATCTCACATGCATGCATGCGAGAATCATCTTCCTCGAAGTTTCATATATATCTCAAAAGCTTACACAAATCTATCTCTGTTGTTATTCGAAAACACAACTTAGTTTTTTTGACTTGTGATGTACATGTACATGTATCTTACATCTATTATTACCCATATATATGTACATAATAGATAGAGTCAAACGAGAAATTAGATAATATGACATAGTACATTACAATTCGTACGTGCCACATGCGTCTTTGAGTTGTGTTTTGTTGGTATCTCTGCTCATATAGTGGTGTCCACTGTCCACTTCAGTTGCAAAGTCTATATATTCTAGAGTTCTTGACTTCTTGTAACTCTCTTGCTTTTTTCTTCTATGTTTTTTTAATAATGATTTATTGAGCAATGTTTCTAAATTTTTAAAAACCGCAATTTAGAGAAAAAACGAGCCATTTGGATTTAATTAATAATTGTTTCACTACACAGGAGCATTTAGAATGATTAACTTAAGCCTTGAGTTTTGTGGTTTAAAGATATTTCATTTACACTTTCTCTTTTCATTAAACAACTAACACAATTTGGTGATGGTCTTTACCCACCAACTGATAACGGCAGCATGGGTAGGCAGGGGTAGCTCCTCTTCCAAAAACTACATCATAAATGAGGATCCTAAATAGAAATTGTCAAAAAATAGGTATTAGGCTAACAATAAGTTGTCTGCGGGAGTTACGGAAAAAGTATCGACCGAAGTTATGGAAAAATTCGCAGTTTCATCTTGGTTATAATAATATTGTAACGGAAGACCCATGTAGTACAAGTGATGGTCTTTTTTTTATTTTATGATAAAGATTATGATGTTAAAGTTTTATTTGTTAGTAATCATATTACTGCTATTGAAGCTTATATGAATGGCAAAAGAGTTTTGTTTCGTTTCTATTTGGTGACCCGGTAATAAAAATGTGGGAACAAGTGTAGCGGTCCAAATTTGAGCTTTGTTAAAGGTTATGTCGGCCTTACAAATATTTCCAATGCCTTCAGTTTTCACAAATTTGGATTACCTTTTTGGCAGACACCCATGAACGGCCACACTTGTAGCTACTCAGAGCATCTTTATCCCATGTATCTTACATGGTTTCTTAACTCAAAAAAATA
>OVAN01006659.1:0-20909 GCA_900406275.1 Anastatica hierochuntica
AAGTACTCTAGATAAGAAATCACATGCATAACATGTACCACATATCGCACAGCTTGAACATACCAGAATTTTACACTAATACTTTATCTAAATCATGTAACAAATTAAACAAGCAATAAACAAGCAAACACAAGTAAAGACTTATAAAATGAAAAGGTGATCTGATACATACCAATTCTCTTTTTAGGGGAAGGTCATATGTAAATCTTTTTCTTGATCCCTTCCATCTCAAGAGTGGTGGAAATACCGTCATATCCTTTCTTGGGTTTCCATATTTCTTGCCAATTGCAGGAATAGCTTCATACGCCCACACTTGCAATACTTGGACAAATCCGTTTACACCATATGAATCATGACTCAAATCCGGCTTAGCTTTAAAGATTGATTCAATTAGATATTGGAATGCTACTCTTCCCCATGGATATGCTTCGAACTTTTCCCGGTTTAAAACTAAGAACGCTGCTTTTGAATCTATTCCAGTTCCCGGATGACGAGCTAGCAGAAAACGAAAAACCAAAAATAAATAAATCAGCCTAATCCTATCTCTACTGCTTCAGTCTTTGCAATTCATAAGTCCTCTTTTAACCATATTGTAAGTGGGTTCTCTATTTTCTACCATTCCTAGTCGTCGCAAAAACTAAGGATCATCCTCGATATTCATATTAGCAGAAGGATAGGCTTCACAGTTTAGCCCATTAATTATCTCAAACTCTTTCAAAGAAAACCTCATTGCTTGCCCACCACAAAGAGTCCAAAATTCATACTTTTTATCTGTCACAAGTTGATTCACTAGAAGCTCATGAACTAATCTTGCTGACCACAAAAATCCATTCTCATATAACCTTAAAATAACTCCTAGTGGACCATTTCGAATCTGATCTAATTCATCTATCGGGATTAGATCTGACAAAATAGGTAAGTTTTCCAGTCCTGAACGGTACGAGAAGCTTCTCATAAATTCGGGTTCACTACCACATGTAAACAACCGCGTTGGTAGTGATTGAGGTGTAGGTAGTGATCCGGGTGCCAATTTTTTTGAAGTCGACATGGTATAACACCTGCATAGAACAATATTATAGTCTATTAGTGTGGTTTTCATGTGTTATTCTTCTTCACAATTTACACCAACAGAACCATAAAATTATGTATTAAAAATATAGATCGATCATTACAAGAAGTAAAATAGAGCAATAAACGATGACAATATATTACAAGAAGTCAAGAGGGAATGGTCATTATAGAGATACGTGTATACTCATACACAACCATTCCAAACTGCCGAGGTGTGAGTTTAAGGTATTGTTGTAGGCCATATCTATTGACATTATAAAATGAATAGTTTGAAATTCAGAATGAGAATGAGCATTATGATATATGTGAACAAATGCCTTCCTTATAAAAGTCAAACAATTTTAATAACATAAACAATAATTTCCATCGATGTTCACGACTGAGAATGTCTTCTATAAAGAGACATACAATAGTTTTTCTAAACCAGTAACCAATATAAGACATTGAATTCATATTACAAAACTTATTGACTAAGAGACCTTGATCTGTTCTTCAAGTGACATTGTTAAATGTATTTGCAAGTGCCAAATAGTTGAAGAAAAATTACAGAACTATATTTCAACATTTTCTAATCAACCATAAATATGAAGTGCAATCAAAACCAATAGAGAAAAGGAGATTAAAAAAATCAATTCGAGATACATGATACCTCGAGATGTAAAGGAGAATTCAATAGCGTTGTTTAGATACTTTCTCAGGATCCCTCTTCACTAACTTAACCCTAAATTTCACAAATCCCCAATCATTTGTCAGAACACAAAACAAGTGATTAAACAAATTGAAACAGACTTTGTTGAACAGAGGATTGGTGATGTTAGAGATAGCACCTGTAGAAAGATGACAGTAACGACGCAATAATAGAGACAAAGATGAAAGGTGAAGACGTCACGGAGAGTGAAGAATAGACTGGTGAGAAGCGGTGCAATAATAGAGACAGAGATGAAAAGGTGAAGACGCGATGGAGGTTGAAGACTTGACTGGTGGGAATCGACAATGTAAACGCGAAGGTGAAGATGTGACGGTGGAGAAGCGACGGTGGAGAAGGAAATCGCCGTGAGATGAGTAACAAAAAAGAAAAAGAAACAGTAAAAGAGATTTGGCGAAGAAAAAAAACAATCAAGGAGATTTTACGGGGGAGATATTATAGTTGTGATTATTTAATAAAACAATAAGATATCATAGTTACTATTTTCTTTTTTTTTTCCATTTTTAATTTTTTTCCCATTGTTTTTCCATCACGTTTTTATGTTTTATTATTATTTAAAATTTACAAATCAATTTTTTTATATAAGTATTTTTGATTAAGGGCAAAATCGTCATTTTTGAAAAACAAAAAGGTACTTTGCAAAT
This sequence comes from Anastatica hierochuntica, assembly GCA_900406275.1. Taxonomy (NCBI): domain Eukaryota; kingdom Viridiplantae; phylum Streptophyta; class Magnoliopsida; order Brassicales; family Brassicaceae; genus Anastatica; species Anastatica hierochuntica. The sequence goes on from OVAN01006659.1 coordinate 2,422, forward strand.
TAAAAAAAAATTTGGTATAGTTTTCAAATTCTTAATAAATTCTAGTATATAGAATCAAATATTCCCATTTTTTATTTTAGAGAGCGGTAGTAATTGCTAACTAAATTTGTTTTAATTTTTTTTTAAAATCTGACAAGATTTAGAAAGAGCTTTAGGTAAATTTGTATATTATCAATTAACTCTTCTCCTGTTACAACTATAGGCAACTGTCTTATATAGAGAATTAGAGATAACACCAAAACCAAATCCAAATCCAAATCTATCTAAACCTATTTAATATTTATCATGATCTTATTTCATAATTATCCTAATGCTATTAGGATTATCCTATAGAAGGTTCCAGAACCGGTTTTGTAACCCCAATACTTCCCTTCAAATTGGAATGTGTAGGTTAAGTCTGGGCATATGGATAATCGGTTCGGTTCGGTTCGGGTAGTTCGAGTTTCGGTTCTTTCGGTTCCTTGTATTTAAGATCCATTCGGTTATTTTTATTCGGTTCGGTTATTTCGGTTCGGTTCTTTCGGATAACATTTCGGTTCAGATAAAGATTTTAAGAACCGAATAGGAACCTAAAAGTATTGGATATCGGGTATTTCAGATATTTTATAACCGAATTACCCGAAATGAACCAAAGAACCGAAAATTATTGGATATCGGGTATTTCGGGTTTTTAAAACTGAATTACCCGGAATAAGCCGAAGAACCGAAAGTCACCAACCAATTATCTTTAGACTTCAGTCATCTACAATTTTCAAAAGAACCTCAAAGAGTTAATGTCATAACTCAAAAAACTCTTAAGTCATAACTCATAACATAAAGATAAAGCTAAAATTTAAAATTGAGACAAAATGACAAACACATACCATCATAACTTCATTCTTACTTCAAATTCAGCAAACATTTTGTTCCCCAAACTCTACAAACAATACAAACAACAAAATCGGATAATGTCAAATCACATACTCAAACAGTATATGATTAAAGTCTAACAATTAAAAATGAAATAGCTTGAGTCATAGAGATGTTAGCTTTTTCAAATGTATCTAGCATTTCAAAGTCTTCAAGAATCTGTTTGTTGAAAAATAATCCTTGTTCACCGAATTGAAGGTCCATCTTCAACCATTATTCTGTACACATCAAGACCTCAAGCATATAGTGAATTAAACAACTTCTATATGATTCTAGTATGCGCTTACTAGTGCTAAAAGCACTCTCGGATGCAACAGATGACACTTGCATAGCTAAAACATCTTTAAATACTTTTGACAACACATGAAACTTACCACTATTGAGCTTCCACCATAAAAGTACATCAAACTCTATTCCAGGCAAAGTATTCTTAGGATTTTCAATCTTCTCTTTCAAATAAAGCTCCAACTCATCACTTGCCTCATCAAGATCTTTTTCTATTATCATCTCTTGGTACAAAGAGTTCATCCTTACATAGTCATAGCCTAAATTCATTCTATCTAAACTAAGTTGAGAAGACTGAGATGATAGCCCATTGAGAATGTGATGATGAACCATTATTGGCACCAGTCCCAACTTTGATATTCACAGCATACTCATCAAACAACCGATGCATTACACCAACAACTTCATCATACATCTTCTTAGACTTTGGACTATCTTTACCATATAATTTATCAAAGCAAAGCTGTGCAAAATGCATCTTGTTCCTAGGATCTAATACACTAGCAATAATCAACAGCATATTGATTTCAGAACCTCCCCAATACTTATCAAACTTGTCCATCATTGAATTTGCCTTCTTTTTAAAATCCTCATCAGAAGTAATGGAAAGAGATCTTAAATTCCTCTCAATGGTGACAATTTCATTGTAGCATTTGAATGAATTAGTTGTATTAAATGCAGACACCACTAATGTAGAATTGTAGAAGATAATTAAGAACTTTACCAGGTTTGCCACTAAATTCCAATTTGATACAGAAGGTGGACCAATCCTTTTCTTTCCATTATTTACTACTTCTTGAAAGTAGTCATTGTATAGCTTGTCCTCTGCATGCATTCTATCAAATGCTAATTTGAAAGACAAAGCTTTGGATAACATCCAATACGTGGAATTCCACCTAGTGCTCACATCCAAAGGTAAACTACCTCTACTCATTACTCTTCCTGCTTCTACTCTCTACTCAAAGGATATCAATCTGTTTCCTGAAGCCCTTACATAGGTGACTGCATTCCGAATTGCAGTCACACTATTATCAACCACCTTCAACCCATCTTTTGCAACTAAATTCAATATGTGAGCACACCACCTAACATGCAAACACTTACCATCTAATACCAATGCATCAAACCCTACTGCCTTAAAATCTTCCTTAAACAAGGCAAAATCAATGCTATTTGCAGTAGCATTATCAACCATAACAGTAAAAATCTTCTTAATCCCCCATTCAGACAAACAATCAAGCAAAGTATTAGCAACTGTTGACCCTTTATGATCTGCTACATTCTTAAAACCAATGATCAACTTTTTCATTTTCCAAGCAGCATCAAGATAATGAGCAGTTATCACCATGTAACTAGCATTAGTGTTGGGAGCAACCCATATATCTATGGTTAAGGACATCCTTTGCTTATTAGTCTCAAACATCTTCCTAAGTTCTGCTTTTCTTCTAACATACATTTGCACTATGTCCCTTGTAGCAGTTCTACGAGAATGAGGTTTGTATAGCTTCACTTTGTTACAGAAATGTTTCCAAGTCATGCATTCAATGAAAGCTAGAGGCAATTAAGCTAAAACTAACAGTTCATTGCTTGCTTCCCTAAATATCTCTTCACTAACCTTGCCTAATCTAAGATTACCTTCACTTCCTTGGTTTATCACCTGTTGTGATTGGCTGCCCATAGACGCCTGGTATTGCTTGCAGAAAGCTAAGTGTTTGGTCAGATTTGAAGTCCCAGAAGTTGTTAAACAACTCATAAGCTTCCCACAATGGTTGCATCTGCACTTGTCTCTGTTCCCATCTAGTCTTGTAAAATGATCCCATGCAGGTGATCTTGGTGCAGGAGTTGCTTTCTTCTTAGTCTTAGCTGGTTGAGAACTAGCTCCACTAGTTCCTGGATTTTCTTTTCTTTTGGTCCCACTGCCTTGAGGCCCTTGATTCAATGCATCATCTTCACCATCATCTTCCCTCCGATTTTTTTATGGAATTGAACAAGAATCCATCTGCAACAAAACTAAAATCAAAACTAAAGAACCTCAAATCACATACACAAACAGTAATAGATTTATTGAGAGGAAGAGTTTCGAAATCCAAAATTAAAAACAAACATAAAACATGAACATTGATCATAAAACCAAACAACAACAGGTCTTAGAGCAAAAACCAAATATTTGCACAAAAACAAAATCGAAAGAACATTCTTGTCTCTCTTAATGTGAAGACTATAGAGAAAGAACCAAATATTTCAATCCCGATTTTTTCAAACACGTGTTCCCCAAAACCAAAAATGATCTCAGTTTCTTTTGATTGTCTTATCATTAGAACATGGGTGTACTATATCATATATTCTGAGAAATATTGTGGTACACTAAGCAATGAAAATTAGGAACTGAAAAGGGTTTGAGTCTTCACACAAGAGATCAAAATGACTATCATAATGGAAAGCTCCAAGTTAACTATATTATATTCCTATAGCAAATAAAGAGCTGCTAGAGTGATAACTCATGTCTAGTGGGATATGTACCTATGCTAACACACTCTTGGAGCCATGGTATACAAAAATCGTGCCTCTGAATCTTTCAATCTCACTAACTTTTAACAAGAAAGACACTATCATGCCTCCAATACATTGATGTTTTCTGAATCTAATGGATTCCTAACCCGATTCGATCGAAAGCTTTAGCCTTTCTATTATGTTCTCTGTTTTAAACATCAGAGTAACAATGCGAGTGTTTGTGTTTCAAAAACTTGTATATTTTCGTAAGAGCATTAGTCAATAATATGTTTCTGAAGTTTTGAAGATCTATTGTAAACAAAGTTACAGAAAAAGAAGAGAAGAGCATAAAGAGAGAAGATAACAAAGAAGGGAGAGGCTTGGATGTTCTCTGGTTCTTAAAGCCTTGTACATTAGCCAACTAAAAGAGAGAAAAAGATGAGAAACATTCACCTGAGATCGAATTGATTGAGTAGGAGGATCCAGGTTGTGAGTTAGGGTTTCGACTCCCTTCGATTCAAAGAAGATAATCGCTGAATTAGGTTGATAGGTGAAGAAGGATGAAGAAATCCTGGTAGGTTGAGTTATGGTTTCTTCGTCTCTGACTTGAGTGAAAAAGAAACGAAGAAGAAAAGAATGTTGAGATTTGGGAATTACGTTTAGAGAGAGAGAGAGAGAGTCATAGTGTTTAGGGTATATGGGTACCCGATCGGTTCTCGGGTAGGAACCGGAACCGAACTGATTACCTACAATCGTTTTTAAGAGAACCATTCGGGTAATATTCGATATCCGGAACCGAACCAGAACCGAAATTTTGGTTCGGTTTGGTTCTTCGGTTATTGGATTTTTTGCCTAAGCCTAGTGTAGGTAACGAAACATCCAACTTGGACAATAAAAATATTAAAAAATCTTTGACACGATCTTCTTCTACTGCTTCAAGCTTTGAAGCACTAGACTTTTTTTTACAACTCCCCTTAATAGGAGAAACCAAACGACCAAATCTTTGGATTTGATCTTGTCTTCATCTTCATATCCAACCTTGGGATCATCTTCTTTTCTTTTGTTGTTATACTTAGATCAACATTTTTTTGTCATCTCCAGCGGAGATTGAATTTTTTTCATGTCCTACTTGGATCTGTCATATCCAACAGAGATTGGTTTTTTTTTTTATGTCCTACTTGGACACAACTTGATTACCCTACCAGGGTCAATCGAACTCCCTATTTGGGAAACCCTACTTGGATTACTTGATAACCTACTAGGTTCATTTCCACAGATTTTGCACGAATTAAAATCTGTAGCGAAAACGGTTTCGCACGAATTTTACACGAAACGTTTTTTCACAAAATATTTCTGCAAGGATTTTGCATAGAAACAATTCCACAATAGTCTATGCACGATTTTTGCACATAGATGATTTTCTCCAGGGCTCAGAATCTCTCGAATTTTTCACGAAACTAGTTCGCACATATTTTTCCCATTATGATTTTCCAAAAAAACGTTTTCACACGGTTTTTGCACGATAACAAAAATTGTCATCATCATCATCTTCGTCTTCAGGCGTCTCCATGATCTTTTGTTTTGATCACAAGATTATAACAACGGAATCTTAAGCTTTAATCCACGAGGATCGTCTGCTCCGATACCATGACAAGATTTGGGAAGAGCTTTAGGGATATTGGTATATTATTAATGAACTCTTCTCCTGTTACAACTATAGGCAACTGCCTTATTTAAGCAATTAGAGATAACACCAAAACCAAATCCAAATCTATCTAAACCTAGTTAATATTTATCATAATCTTATTTCATATTTATCCTAATACTATTAGGATTATCCTATAGAAGGTTCTAGAACCATTAGGAAGGTTCTGTAACCCCAATAAAATCCTTTTTGATTTGATATTTTTACTCATGATATGAGCCAAACCTCAAGAAGTTAACTAAAATAATCGAAACTTATTTAAAATTAATATTTTTGTTAAATAGATAAAATAATATATTGAAATATACTAAAATATAAATAATAATAATTAACATTAACTTTGATAAAAAATAATAATTAACATTAACTAAATAATATATATTTTTGGTAGATTTAGTTTATCAAACCGAGTATTTTTAACAAAATAGATTTTATCCCAAATGATGTCTATTTTTATAACATGTACTAGAGTTTTGACCAGCGCAACCGCGCGAGCTTTTTTTTTAATAATTTTATATATTATTAACCATATCTAGATTTTTCGAGTATCAAATTTATAATTTTTGGTTATTTTGAGTTTCGGATTCGGGTTCAGGTTCAAAACTTTTAGAATTTTCAGTTATATTGAATTCTGAGTTCGGTTTAGATTTGAGATTTTCGAACTTTCGGATTTCTCAGATACTCGGATGGGTTCAGTTCGGATAATATCCAATTCACGAAATACCGTGAAACAAAATCTGTTAGACTATTTAAAAGACATCAGATGACTAAACTTAAATTTTTGTAGTTTATATAAATTATTTGAAAATTTTTGTTGATTTTTTAAAATTTTATCATTTTATAATTTTTCTGAATTTTTGTAACAAATTTTATTTAGAAAATAATAATATGGTAATATAATTATTTTAAAATTTATGAATTTATTTTAAATTTGAAAACAAACTGTATTTAAATTTTCTGAAAATTGACGATTTTAAATTGTATTGGTTTAGAATTTTGATAGTGATTAAGTGAAAAGAATATTAAAATATTCTAATATGTTTGTTGGAATATGTAAGTTATTTTAATTTATTACATCCATTTAACAAAAATTTTAAAATATGCTTACTTTGAAAAGTCACACATGAAAAAGTCTATGTCTTCCCTTTTAATAAGATAGATATACTGAAATCTGAATAACACAACTGAAACCAAATCAAACCATTTACTCTTTGTCCCGAAATAAACTTATTTTTTGTAAACTGAGAAATCAAAAAGGGGATAATCTGCACCAAATTAGATTTATCGGTTTAGTCTTGTCTAATTTTCTTTGAGTTTATTATTGACCTAATTCGACTATATTTCTGGTCTTCGGTCGAACACGGTCCGACCTCTGACTGGTCCGGTTTTAAAAACATTGCCTATGGCTAATAAAAAAAAATTAAAATATAAATATAAAAGATTTTAAAAGTATGGGAACTTCAATATAAGGAATTTTTATGTTTTTGTAAAATTCTTTATATGAGTTATACAATAAGAAATATGATAACGATAATACAAATGAATTGACTTTATAAATATATGGCAGGAAAATCTAATTTTCAGTTTGACATCGACAATCCATATTGCTAATATGTTTCAGTAAAAAAATTATTTGTTCTTTACTATAGTTTATTTATAATAAAAATTCATATCATATTTAAAACTCTTTTGTATTAGATTACACCCAAAAATTAATTTCGCGCTAGGGATGGACGTTCAGTTCAGATTTATTCGGATTTTGAGTTTTCGAGTTTAGAAGTTTAAGACTCATTTGAGTATTTACAAGTTTCGGTTCAGTTTGGTTCAGATCCTATCGAGTTTGGGTATCCGCTTAAATTATATTAAAAATTTTGAAAATTCTAATATACCTAAAATGCCTCAAAAATCTAAAGATAAAATAATATGCAACATAAAAATTTGAATAATATATGACCAAGAAATTAAAATAAACATGAAATTGGTTCAACTCGGTTATTTTTATAAAAAAAAGCGATATATATTTCAAGTATAAATGGTACTTCTAGTATTTTTAGCTATTACTTCAAATAATTTTTAATTATTTTTCTATATTTTTAGATAATTCATATATTTTTATCTATTTTTCTGGATATTTAAAAAAATTTCATGTATTTTAAGATTTATTTTGGATATTAGATCTAAAGATAAATAATATATTTAAATATATAATAACAGTTCGAATATTTTTGGGTACCCGAAATCTTTCCATTCGGATCGGGTTCGGGTTCATTTTTTTTAGGATTGAAGTTTAGGATTCGTTCGGGTTTTTTTTGCTAATTTTGATTCGGATATTATACTAGTTTTTCGGGTCGAGTTCAGTTCGATTCTTCGGCTTCGGGTATTTTGCCCACCCCTATGTGTGGTATATTTGTTTTTTTCATCGGATAAAATTTCATTAACTAACAACGTTTACAGAATCTGTCAATAACATCTCTTGTAACCAGCCCAGAGGCGAAAAACGATTTGAATATAAATTACATCCAGTCAAAGTATATTTGGATAAAACATGCACTCATTGATTAGCCTCTCGAAAGATATGTGTGTACTGAACCCGAGAGAAACTTGTTTGAAACAACTTTATATCATTGCAAATGATATCAATTGCTGCTGCCTTTGTTTTACCATGTAGTTGATCCACCAGACCTTGATAGTTGCCTTCAAATATTATATTCATGAAACCCATATAGTACGAAGAATACATGGCCATCAGAAGAGTCATTGCTTCTGCCTCCATTGTAGATGAAGAAAACCCTAAATTTATTGATCCCCAGAAAAGTGCCTTACTAGATGAGTCTCGAATAATTCATCCAACAATGACTTGTTTGGAGGTTAAGTTATAACTTCCATCATAGTTACACTTAACCCAACCGTGATCGGGACGTTGCCAGCGGGGTTTCCGACGATGTCCAACTATTACTGTCAGGAATTTGGGACATAAGTTTGTTCTTGTAGCGCAATCCATTCTCTTACATCTGCTCTTGCAAGCGAAATATCAATAGAGATTTTGTGTTTTTTCTTTTGAAATAGGAGCACGTTGCGAGACGTCTATATTCTCCATAGAACCCAAAGGGGGGGGAGCTTCAGTTCCGAATCTAAATTATGCACTTTCTGTAACTCAAACAAACGTGTCAAATTGACCTTTACATTTAAGGATGATGGTTGTCTTGAAATCACAGGGATATCAGTAAGTCGCCAGGTTGCTTGCGATAAAGGGCACAAGAAGAAAGTGTGGTTAATTGTCTCCTCTGAAGCACAACATATTTGACACATTTGGTCCAGGTGTATTCCTTTGGTCGCTTGTTTACTGCTGTTGGTATGCTCTGAACTATGATCTGCCATAAGAAATGTTTGAGTTTTGGGGTAATGGGTAGATTCTATAAGGTCATCTTGAGGGATATGTCACCAGTAGGAGGTACCACATAATCTGGAGAGAAGAAAACCTCAGCCATAGCTGCCTAATATCTTGACTTGACCATATATTCACCCGAAATGGTGTGTGACCAAACGAGTCGGTCAAGTTACGAGTATTTTGGAAGATAGATAGTCTGCATGAGCTGAACTTCATCGTTGGTTAGTATGGCTTGAGCAACCGACTCATTCAACTGTCGCTGATTATTTGATTCAATAATTAGATCCACCAGTTTTGTGTGGACAATAGTTTGTGTATTTGCTATTTTTCTGGGAGGTATGACAAGTAACCTGTGATCCTGTCTTAAATCAATTGTCGTCCCATACCCAACGATAAATCAGTGACCTTTTCTGAGCAGCTCAATTCCAGTTAATATGGATGACCATTCATACAATTGATATTTTTTCGGTGTCGCATTGATAATTGATGTATCTTTGAAATATCTTGCTTTGAAAAGTCTTGCAAAAATCGTATTCGAGTTAGTTAAAATTCGCCAAGCTTATCGAGCTAGTAGGGCATCATTAAACTTTTCCAAATCCTTGAAACCCAAACCACCATATTTTTGGGGTAATGGAGTCTTTTCCACGCAACCCATGGTATACCTCTTGTATCAGCTGATTTTTCCCACCAGAATTTTGTAGGAGGCTTGTTATTGTCGTTGTTACTGTCATAGGTACTTTGAAGCAAGACATAGCATAAACAGGCATTGCCATGACAACAAATTTGAGGAGAATTTTCTTTCCAGCTGGCGTTAGATACTTACAACTCCACCCATAAGTTCTTTGTATGACTTTATCAATGACAAAGTTAAACATTTCTGTTTTCATTCGCCCAAATTGTTATAGGAGTCCTAAATATTTTCCTCATCCACCATATTGGTGAATCCCAAGAATTCTTTGTAGGAATTGATGTCTATTTCCCGGGACCCTTGATCCGAATGTGATCATCGATTTTAAGGGATTTATCATTTGCCACGAAGCTTCCTCATATGACTGAAAAATTTTCTTCAAAGTCAAACAATTTTGAGAATTTTCACGGAAGAAGAAAAGTGAGTCATCCGCAAACAAGAGATGGGATATCGAGGGTACACCATTTCCTATTTTGATCCTTTGAATTCGTTTCTTCTTGACTTTTTGACTAATAAGATGAGATAAGACATCTGCACTCCCTGCCGTAAACCTCGTTGTGGAACAATTAAGCCCTGAGGACAACGTGGAAAACTTGACTAATGGAATAGATAAAGTTTATCCATTTTTCACAGAAGCTGAAAGACCGCATCGTCTCTTCTAGAATTTTCCATTCTACTTTGTCATAGGCTTTAGAGATATCTGTCTTTACAGCCATGTAAGTTTGAGAAACTCTTTTCTTAACCTTGAAAGAGTGCATAAGCTCATGAGCAATCAATATATTGTATGAGATCATTCTACCTGGGATAAAAGTTGCTTGCGATTCTGATATGATATTATGTAAATATGACTTTAACCTGAAAACCAGGATTTGGGAGATGATTTTGTAAGTAACATTGCATAAATCGATTGGCCTATAATCATAGAAAGTTGTCGGGTCTTCGATTTTTGGGATAAGAATATTTGTATGATTTATCCCCGGATTCATAACAGCACTCTGAAAAAACCTTTTTACTTCGTCTATGACATCATTGCCAACAATATCCCAACATTTGTGGTATAAAGCAGCAGTAATATCATCTGGTCCAAGAGCTTTGAGGACTTCATCGACAGTCACATCATCATTTAAGGAGGCATTCATCTTAGTAATGATCGATTTATTGAAACTTTCAAAAACATTAGATTTGTTTACGAATTTTTTTTACCGTATTTGAAGGTATCTTATATATTAAGTATGAAGTCAATTTGCACCAGATTAAAAGTTGGCTTGGTAGATTACTATGTTACCCTTAATGAATTAGTTAATTAATAATATATTAAAATTATTTATTTAAAATAAAAACGAAAATACTAAATAAAAACAAAATTATTAAATAATAAATTCAATAGATTTATTTATTTTAAAAAGTCATGGTTATCCTTAATAAATTATGTTATATATTTGATTTATTCTATTTAAATATTATATAAGATAAACATATTTTGGAATATAGTAAATTTAAAAGATATATTAACATTACTGAAATCAATCATGTTTTTTTTTATAAAATCTAGGTATATTTAAATAAATTTTAAAATATTTTAGTATTAAGAATAGGGTTAATTTGCCAAATATTCAAAAACTATAAATTATTTAAATATCTAACCTAACCATTTGATTATTAAATTACCAATTTAATTTTTATATTTTTTCCCATTTTCTCCTTCTTCGCGCGTGAGTTTGATTTTTTTTTTTTTTTTATCTTTCTTCACTTCACCCCTCTTATTTTCTTTTGATAATTTTTCTTTATAAAAGTTTTTAATGAAAATATTGAATATACAAAAAAAAAATCTAGATTTTTTTTTCTGAATAAATCATTTTTTTAATTTTTAGAAACGGATACATATTTTAAAAACAGTATCCGTACACCATATTTTGTCAAAAATAGTACTACTATTTTTATAGACGTTTTATTTCTGCAGTTTTGCGCTTCTAATATGAAATTAAATGCAAGAGTTGAATTTATAATCCAATGAAATAAACAGAATTACTATTTGAAATAGCATAAACAGTACGACGATAGACAGTCTATTTAATTAGACTGTCTATTTTCGCGCGTCTATTAGTTTCACAAATAACCATACATCAAGGGGGAACAATTTGATTGATTTTCACTGTTTTATTTTGGTAATTTGCAGTTTATCACATAATTACAAATTCTACAAATGATAACATACAAAATACGAAGACATTCTATATTTAAAGACATACTATTTACTGGAAAATTGAATTTTAATAACAACAAACCGTAAACTTTAAACTCTAAATGCTAAACTTTAATCTCTATACAAATCTTTGGTCACAAAATCTAAATCATAAACCCTAAACTCTAAATCCAAACCTTATACCATACGCTCTGAACGTTGAACTTTAAACTCTAAATTCAATCCTCATATCATACATTGGGAAATAGTAGAAAAGAATTTGAATGAAGTGTTGGATAAGAAGCAAAAATTATGGACATATAAAATTCACATATTACGTGACTTATAACATCTTGACTACTAACATATAAAATATATATCCGATTTAAAAAATTCAAATTATGCTAAAATTCTTAAAAAAATGTATAACTTTTTTGAGTGACTAAAATTTTCGCTAACACTTTTTTAATATATAAAAATCTATTTAAAGTGTTGTTGGGGTGTTAAAAAAAAGAGATGACACATGACTGAGAGTGGAGAGATTGGGTATGTTTGTAATTTCATTTGAAGAGAGAGAATGGTTTTGTTGGTGTTAGTTAAAAAATTCATTAATCAAACTTCCATATGTATAACATCAAATTTCCCTTAAGAATATTAATAGATAAATTAAGAATTTAGTATTATAGTTTTTAATGAGGTCAAACGTCAAAAACCGAAAAACATTTCAATCTTATGCAAGATATGTCAAATGAAATAATTTAGTATTTAAGATTGCATATTTAGCGGTTGAATATTAAAGTTTGTAATATTTCAATCTTATGTTAGACATACCAAACAGAGCATGCACTACCTTATTTAAAATTTATATAATAAAGTATATTGACTAAATAAAAAATAATATTATTTAAAAATTCAATATTCAAAAATTTTAAAATATCATATAAATATTTATATTTATCATATCTCACAAAATTTTATGAAATTATCACATATAAAAATATTGACAAAATTTTAAAATCCGCATTTATGCGGGCCAACTAGTTAGTAACTATACCTAAAATACAGGTTATTAATTTTATTATAAAAAGTAATAAATATAAATGGGCTATAAATGGGCTATAAATAGTTAATATAAATGGGCTAAAAAGCCCAAAGCAAATAAAAATTTCATCTTTGGTGCTTCGCTGTGCAAAGAAGACTTAACTCACTCTGGTTGTATCGAACGAGCGAACCCAACCAATCAACGAAGAGCCTTAACCTCAGAAGTTTTTGATTCCATCATCTTCTTCACTCCTCAAATCTCCTGTTTCTCGTTCGTATCGCATCGCCTTGTAACCTCATTACATTCTCTGTCTCAGACCCTTTTCTCTCCTCCATGGCTTCCTGTAAGTGTTTCTCGACCTTTCTGTTTCTCTTTAATCTTTGTGGGTTTTTGTTCTTGCATTCAAATTTGGCTGCTTTCAATCGTTTTTCTCTTCTCCCAGAATCATTGTATCTATCAAAAAGATGAAAACTTTAGGGATTCTGCTTATTGAGGGAAATGAGGACTTGATTTAGATTTAGTCTCAGTGGCGTGATTAGATTTAAAGTTACTTCCTTTGACATTGAACTGTGAAAGCTAATCTAATTGAATACACTGTCTCTTTCACCATGAACTGTATAAGGTCTGCTCATGCATTTACTCACAAATCGTGTGGTCACATCGAAGATTTGTTTCCTTTTCTCGAGACTGTCTTGTACTTGTTTTAATTGAGATCTTGTTGGCCTCTGTCGATTCCAGGTAGCCTAGGAGTTACTAAAATTAAAATCTCAGCAGTAGACCTCAGTAGAGTAAGATCTGGAAGCTTACAGGTACCTTGCAGTCTAAGATCATTGGTTAATCAAAGGTACGTGAAGTACCCGAGTCTGAGGACAAGTTTTGGATCTGTGAAAGCTGTCCCAGCTGCAGAAACAGCGGGTACGCTTATCTTTCTCTGTTTTATGATCCTCGTATGTGAATATTTTTCTTACTGTTTGCAAGTTTTTTGCAACTAGTGTGTTCACAGTTGTTCATGGAAAGTGTCCTTTTTTATATTTTTCCTCCAAATGTTTTCTGATTTGAGCCTTCTTAACTATAACTACTGCAGAGGTAGAAGATTCTGAAGCGGCCAAGTCATCTCCGCTGAATGCTGAGCTCGTTCCCAAGTCCTCTGAGGTGGGTTTTGATTTTCCACTAAATAGTAGGATATCTTTTGAGGATGTCTAGCTGAACTCTTCCGAATTTCTATTTTTGTAACATATCATTGTAAAATGGAAAGAGAAGAGAATGTGTAATCTGGATGCATGCACATTAATAACATTTGAGTTTTTTTGTTACCGGATGAGTATGGTTTGATTTGTTTTTCGATCTTTTTAGGTGGAAGCTCTTGTCACTGAAATATGCGATGCCTCATCAATTGCAGAGTTTGAACTGAAAGTAAGGGTCACTAAATGGAGTTGTAGTTATGTTTTTGCTTGTCAAGTTTACGTTATAGGATTCTTATCTAATATTTCTACGTCTTTTGTTTGCATATTCTAATAGCTGGGGGGTTTCCGCCTATATGTAGCAAGGAAATTAGCTGAGAAAAGTAGCCCACAACCTCAGCCAATTCCTGCTGCAAATGCAACTACCGAGAGTCTTGATTCGAATGGATCAGCTTCCTCTACTTCGCTTGCTATCACAAAACCAGTATCATCAGCTGCTGATCAGGGTTTGATGATTCTCCAATCTCCAAAAGTAAGACACCAGACAACTTAAAGGCAAACATCTCAGAGCTTTCACTTAATCTGTTGGGAAATGCTCTCTTTTCTAATTCTAGCTGGCTAGATGTGGAATGCTTATTGTTAGTTGGAAAGTGAAAAAGAGAAGCGAGTTTCAATCAGAATCGTATCCGCAATCTAAATGGTGTGGTAATATGCAGGTAGGGTACTTCAGGAGATCCAAAATGGTAAAGGGAAAACGCACTCCTTTGTCCTGTAAAGAGGTGAGACCAGTTTGCTTGATCAGAAGATAATGTTTGCTTACGGGGAAACCGCTCGTTACACTTTTTTTGCTTTTGTATACTCTGACAGAAAGACCATGTGAAAGAAGGTCAAGTTCTGTGCTACATTGAACAACTCGGTGGCCAATTCCCGATTGAGGTTATATAATATACTATTTGAATCTCTGATTTAGTAATTTGCCACCACTAACCAAGACTTTTAAAACTGCTTCTCTGTTTCTCGATTCAATTTTTCCAGTCTGATGTTACCGGCGAGGTTGTCAAGATACTAAGAGAGGATGGAGGCAAGTCTTTCTTCTTCTTCATGAACCTTTTTTCGTGTTTCTCTTGAGAATTACTTGCGTGATGACCTTTTCTGGTTTTTCTCATTCGAAACAGAGCCTGTAGGATACAACGATGATCTCATCTCGATCCTTCCGGCCTTCCCTGGGATCAAGAAGCTTCAGTAAAACCAATTTCAAGCTTGTTTTTTGAGTTATGAGTCACTGTGTTTGTGTATGCTTTTAGAACAAATACACTTTATTCACATCTCTGTGTTCCATTCGACTTTTACTCGTCTGATAGTTCTTTCTTAAAGACTGTTAATTCTGTTTTTTTGTTTATATGAAAAAAGTTATGATACCTTCTATTAATAAACATAGAAGCTTAGATACAACAGTCCCAGCATTTTAAAGAGATCTCTAGTTGTCGAAACGATATAGTTGTTGATGCTTCTTGAGTAAGAAGTTCCATTATAGCCGTTGGATAAGAAGTTGCTTTCTGAATTTCTGTATAAATGCCTCTGCACTTTCATTGATGTCACGTTCCTTCGCCGCCATCTTCCTTGCTGGAATGTTCTCCACCGTAGTTGCTCTCTTGGATTGTCCTCCGGCTTTCCTCGGTTCGTAGGTTGATGATATGTATGAAGAAGGCATGAGATGAGAGAAATGTTGCTCCATGGTGGTTCCTTCAACACTAATGATTCTTGCTTTTTCTTTAGTTACTTACTCAAAATGGTGATTTGTGTGACCATATATATATAATGTATGTGTGAAGATGGCTCTAGATACATTGAACTTTTGATAGAATAAGCT
This sequence comes from Anastatica hierochuntica, assembly GCA_900406275.1. Taxonomy (NCBI): domain Eukaryota; kingdom Viridiplantae; phylum Streptophyta; class Magnoliopsida; order Brassicales; family Brassicaceae; genus Anastatica; species Anastatica hierochuntica. The sequence continues at coordinate 18,162 of OVAN01006659.1, forward strand.
TTTTAGAGTAAGAAGAACACTTTTGTATAATGCTAAATCTAAGATACGCATATGGCTATGTAGATTTACCTACCTCTATCTATATAGATCTCCTACTTTTGAATCTTGAATAGATTTTTTCTTTTTAAATCTTTTAAAGAATTTGGTGTTTATTAGGTCTTCATTGTCGTCAAGATTAACTAGTTTTGACTATATACGTTTTGTTAACATATGAACAATATTGATGCTAGTTTAACTATTTCTCTCATGAATTAATTAATGCAAACTAAAGAATAAAGTACAAAGTGAATATAGATGAATTTTCAAGAAATTACAAAAGAAAAAAACATATACTACAAAGGATGTGCAGTGATGAAGATATATCATAGGAAGGAATACAATTATGGCCTAAATATCTGCCTAACTCTTGCTTTATTTAGCCAAGAATATAATCCTTTCAGGGAATTTTTCTTTTTTTTATCCTTAGTAATTTGAAGATTAATAATGATGAAAAGAAATGCTAAACAGATTATTACAAGTGTCCCTTATATGATTCACTCGAACCAAACTTTTTCGATCAAAGAATAAAAATTAGATACAAATCCAATAATTAACAATCAAAACATTCCAATCTTCAATCAAGTTATTCAAATTATAGCTGGTGTAGGTAAATAATACATTAACTCTCAAATAAAAATACACACAATATAGTACAATCATTAACTTTCTCTAATCAAAATCTACGCTACTAATATTCTTTGCTCTCCATGCACAACACGTTTCCTACAATGAAAATAAAAGGAAGAGAGTTTTGTAGGAAAATAAACTACAACTTAATGATCTTATGATCAATGGGACTAGTCATTCATTTTACCTCGAGTGTCCATTTACTAGTTCCTGTCCAGTAGCTTGAGAACTGATAAACAATTAAATACAAATGTTGATTAATAATAATTAATAGACACATAAAATGACAACAATGAAGCTTAACACCATACTATATATTATTTGAGTAGAATTTTAAGAGAATAACTATGCAAGTGTTAAATATTGCAATACATGCCATTAGAAATACTATATGTTAAGAATTTTATAGAATTGAACCTGAAAAATTGGGAGGAGAGTTGTTCAAGATGTACAAAGCATCACACCAATCTTGAGGTGTTTTCTTTGAGGCCATGGCTCGGCCTATTGTGACTAGAGCCAGCGGGAGGCCGTCGCATTTGGCTGCAACTTCCTGAGCCATCTTGGTTATGTCCGGATGGCTCTTCACCGTCTCTTCTCCTGCATTTTTCTTAAACAAATCCCAAGCTCTCTCCCATGGAAGCTTCTCCATTTTGATCTTCGTTTGTGCTCCCATTCCCCGACAAACCTCTTCTGAACAGGTCGTGAACACGATCTTCGATCTGTTCTGTCCGTCTGGTGGCGGAACACCAATTTTCACTGTTATCAATAAAAATTTAAACCCTAAAAGTTAGAAAACTTAGACAGCAAGTAATATGATTTCTTGAGTAATAAGTAATCTTTTGTTACCTAGATCGACTTTCTCCCAAACGTCGTCGAGGAACAGAGCGAACCTTCTCCTGCTAAGTATCTCGAAGATCTTGCCGGCTTTCTCTTCTTCCGTCTTGCTCGTCCACGACCTGTCAAGAAACCCTATCTTCTCTCGGATGGTGTCTTGAATCTTCTCAAGATTTAGATTCTTGGACACGAACACCCAAATGACAAAGTCAAACCCATTAGACTTGTGTTGAAGCAACCTGTTGTTGACCTGAGTCAACACCGTCGTCTTCCCGATACCTCCGACGCCGTACAAACCAATAACGCCGGTGTTATCCACCGTCATGCAACGCCACACTAAACCAGAAACTGCCTCCAATCCAACCGTTTGATCATCTCTATCAACGGTGGAGATCATCATCGATCCACCACCAACGCCACTATTCTCAACCACCACATCAAAAGTTCCTCTACTCTTTATCTCCTGAACTTCTTTCAACTTCTTGCAAAGCTTCTTGTCCATCTTGTGACAACTCATGATCATGCTCGACCCATTAGAAGAAGAAGTCATCACGTTCATCAAAATCTCTTCTGCTTCTTTGATCGATGCATCGGATTGCCTTAGCCAAACCTGGACTTTCTCGAGCCGCTTCAGCTTCTGTTGATCTTCATACATTTTGACTCTTTTCATCACATTGTTGCGTAGATCTTTGAGCTCTTCCGTCGCGGTTTTTAGCTTCTTGACGTTATCGTTTTCTTTTCCGACGTAGATGCATCGTGTCACCATACTCTTGAAATCTTTCCCCATCCCTTCGACCTCTTTTCTTTGTTCTCTCTTTAATTTCGGCAAATTAATATCTTCAAAGAACATATAATCGTATATGTAATATGTATATAGGTGATCGTGTTAGCCATGGTTGTATGTACTGACCCGCACGTTGTGTTTTATTTATTTATTCCAGTGTTTAGTTGTTGAAGGATCTTTAAGATTTAATTATTCTCGATCGTGTGATTAAGTGATTAATGTTTTAAGATGAGTTGACCAGCTACGTTGACAAAATATACTTTAAAATTTTAAATAAATAAATATTAGTACACTCGTTGAAAATCTACTAATAATAACAATCCCAAAAAATGCGAACGAGCGGTCGCGTCCTTTCAAATAGTTGCGGTTTGCGTTCTTTCGGCGGATTGCATCTTTCCGTCAAAAGTCGCGTTTTTTAAGTTTCGTGACTTTTCAAATCTATAAATATGTGTACATCATGAATT
>OVAN01006660.1:0-20905 GCA_900406275.1 Anastatica hierochuntica
AAGTAATATTTTATATATGATTATACATAATTATTATGGTAGACAATTATAAAATATACAAATAATTAAAAACGGGTATTAACGGGTCGGGTAGTTAAAAAATAAATGATATTCGATACCCAACCTTTACTCGCGGCTAATAAAAATATGATACCCTTTACTCGACCTGAAAGTCGTGGATACCATTTTTCGAGTCGGATACGAAACGGATCGCGGATCGAAGACGAGTAACCGCTACTAGTGTCCGGCCCTACATAAAACAATATTAATATTTTCTTTTTGAAAAAAAAATCGTTCTCGCACGAGAGAAACACTCACAATGATGTGGACACGTGTCAACGCATTAGCGAAGGTGATTCGCTGAGTCCACGTCAGCACTCCGGTCGTCTCTCTCAAACCAAAAACGACGGTTAAAAATTTCGCTGCCTCCCAATTTTCTCCTCTTTAAACAAAAACTTTCTCGCGAAACCCTAATCTTTCGATTTCGCCTACATTCTTCCGAATCCTTCTTACTCTTCTCTCTCTCTCTTCGTCGGATCTCAAATCTCGAAATCGGTTATCCTCAGCTGCTGAAATCTCCGGTGAGTTTCTCAGTCTGTGGTCAAACCCTTGTATTTCGATTATCCCCTTTTGTCTCTCTCGTTCTACTTCCGATCGCTCTCTTTAATTGATTTCGAGGTGAAAAGATTCTCAATTTGATTTGGGTTTCGTCTGTTCTATCGCCATGTTTGATAGCTTTAGATATGAGTCAATCTACTGTAACTTGTGTTGAGTTTCATGTGCGTTTTTGGTATTAAAGTTGAAAACTTTTTCGTAAAAGTGAGTCTTTTTTCTGAGATCTAAGTCCCAAGAAATTAGGAGAGTGTTGTGTTGTTGGATTGTTTCTAAAAAGTTGAGAAATGATTGATGATTTGGTAGGGGAATGCAGAGAACGTTTTGCTGCGAGGTGGAGAACGGCTGGAAGGAATCCCTCTCTCAAGGGATTGTCATCGTTGGACCTAAAGCAAGAACTAGGGACAAACCTTGGGATCATCTCTAACTTTTATCGGCTTTTTCAATTTAGACTCTTTAGGGACTAAGGAAAAACATGGCTCGGATATTGGTTCAACGAGGTTCGGTTGGTAGTTCTTCCAATACAAGCCGCTCTTCTTCGGCTTCTGGGGCTTCTTCGTCTTCCTCAGGAACAGAACAACAGATAAACAATAATGTTGTTCAGGTTACTCCGGCAACTATTGATGAGGAATTTACGGATGAAAGACAAGAAGATGTTACTGTGGTTGAACAAGCAGAGTGTTCTGATGCTAAGAATGTATCAGTGCCAAGTGATGTGACTGCGGATAGAGAAGTTGACCAAGGTTTGATAGTTTCCGATAATATTCATGCTGGAAGTGAAGGTATAGTCTGTGATTCTCCAGGTAGTGATGGTGATGATTCACCACCTCTACCTGTTCCGCCACCGAAACCTTCTTCGAATTTTAATCCTGGTAATAAGAGATCTGTTGTCGGAAGTTTTGGTGCTTTACGAATTGGAGGAGCTCAAAGAGGGGCTGCATCTCGCTCTATTGCATCCACTAGGAGTTCGCCAGCTGGATCGCGTCCTTCTTCTCCAAGATCACACAGTGAGAACGAAGGCTATAACAGTTCCGATGAACATATGCCATGCTTTGTGCCCTCTCATCCTGGGTCTGTCTTGGTGAGTTTGCTTGTAGAAATAAAATTGCTTTGACTGTAGTCTGTATGGATTCTTAGCTTGTTCGACATAGCTTTTATCTTTAATGAATATATTAAAATCCTCTCTCGCAGGAAAGAGAACACCAGTTTGAAACTGAGATTAGACAAGCGAAAGGCTTTGAGATTAGGCGGATGTTGGAAGATGGAAATTGTCTTTTTCGGGCTGTTGCAGATCAAGTATATGGGGACTCAGAGTCATATGACTTGACTAGACAAATGTGCATGGACTACATGGTATCTTTTCTTTGTTTGCCCAGCTGAGTGGTTTTCGCAAGATGTTAGCATCTAAGATGGTACCTTTTTAGAAAGGCTATTTTCATTGTGTATCGTTGGCATTATATTCCATTCTTAGTTTCTGGTCATCCTTTAACCAGGAATTGAGTAATAATAGTTGAAGCAAAATCTTCCCATGCTGATGGCTAAGTATATTACTATGTGTTGGGGTTCAAGATAGCATCAGTCTTAGGTAAAGTGGAATGATACTGAGTTGGAGAGTAACAAAGGCATGCATGTGTATCCGTCAATGACTATGTCATTATTGATCTAATCATATTTCTGCATGTACCTTGATTTGGACCAAGCACAGAAGTACTTATTTAGTGTTGTAGAACTTACTGGTTTCACAATGGGATTGTCTAGGAACACGAGAGGGATCACTTTTCCCAGTTCATAACTGAAGGGTTTACTTCTTACTTGAAGAGGAAAAGAAGAGATAAGGTGCTTTGCTCTTTTCAGTGTCCTCGCTTTGCTAACTTTTGTTCTATCAGCAATTTGTTTTGACGCCTCTTTTACAAAAATGATGATATAGGTCTATGGAAACAACGTGGAGATCCAAGCTTTAGCAGAAATGTATAATAGGCCTATCCACATTTACTCGTATAGCACAGGTGCAATTTAGACTGCGATTCAAATTTCGTCATGTTGTTTACCGTAAATTTATGGTAAACCGTTTTCTTTTAACAACAGAGCCTATCAACATATTCCAAGGAAACTACAATACAGATACACCTCCAATAAGGCTGAGTTACCACCACGGGAATCATTACAATTCTTTGGTGGATCCACATCGGTTAACAGTTGGTGCAGGACTTGGATTTAGTAGCCTCAGCGGGGTAAGTATAGTTAATATACGTCGCAAAAGAGTATAACTCAACTTAGAAAGGTAGCGAAATCTTGTTTTCCCTCGTCAAATTTATTGTTTTGGGTTCAGAGACACGTGGACGGGGAGCAGGTTAAAGCTGCTATAAAGGCTCAGCAAGAACATCAGATCGATAATGCAAGTATCCCACAAACATCCATAATTCACCAATTTATCAGATTGTGTGACTGCTTACATATATCTCATTGTTGCAGGCGCTGTTAGCAGAAGGGAGATATTACTCTGACCTTGAACTTACAGAAAAGGAAATAGAAAGGTCGGTAATGGAAGCATCCCGTGCGGAGTATCTTATGGAATGGTCAAAGCCACGAATTGGTCCAAAGGAATCATCCACCTCAAACGCTGAGACGTCCTCTTCTGGAGCTAGTGAGTATATATATCTTTTTCGTGAATCCTCCTCCTCACTCTAGAATACACTTAAGAAACTTTGTGTAGCAGGACCTTCAGGAAGTGATTCGAAACCGAAGGAGGCAGTAAAAGAAAAGACGGTGCTGAGCAGCAGCGTGGTGATGGTTTTGTCGATGGGGTTTAGCTATACGCAGGCCATGGAAGCTTATAGCATTTTCGGGGATGACGTTGATTCGATGGTCTGTTATTTGTTGGAGACTAGCTGTGGCAGTAGTAACAACCGGCGCAAAGGCAAAGCCACGGAATAAAGAGAGAAAATGTAACATGTTATGAAACCATCAAAATTGGTAATTCATCTACTAAGGAAGAATCAAAACATTGATCAGAATAATGAATAAACCTCTGCATCATCATTGGCTTTGTCATGTGTATGTTTTTGTAGCTTTATGTACTTTTATATAGTTGAGAATAAAGAGAGAAAGATGAAACACTTTTCTTTTTGCTTAATACATTCAAAAGCCTCTTATAACATGGTAAAGTTTAGAGCTTTACACATCTCTAACTTAGAACAAACCATAGCTTCACTTAGGGAGTTAGGAGTGAGCACTTGGGTATTTGAGTCGATTTCTTCGGGTTTTTTTGACAGGTTTAAAAACCGTTCGAGTATTTTAAAAATGTGGTTCGATCTTGGTTTTATTGCTTCCGGTTCCGGTTAAGTTCGATTTTTAAATTTAGGAAGCATTATAAAACTGAAGTATAAGTGGATATTTATCTGAATTAATCGAAAACTAAAACAAAAAAATTTGACTAAATTTTAGTGAAATTTGGGTTAGTTGTATAAAATGTAGTTTAATTTTGATAAATGTAATTAATAAAAGGTCCACAATTTTGTTATTTTGAATACTTCAATTATGGTACAAATATAACATTTTTTGGATTTATAATTTATTTTCGAATATTTGAGATATTTTTCGGTGTAGTCCCTGAGTTTGGAATTTGTTCGGATATTTAACGTTTTCTGGTTCGGTTCGGTTCGGTTCCGTTTGGTTTACCGATTCTCCGTTCTTTTGTTCACCCTCAAACTTCACTCTAAACCCTAAGAAAGATGATCAAGAATTTCCTCAATCGTTCCTCCACTCCTCTCCTCTTCCGCAGAACATTCTCCTCGAAGCTTTTTGTCAAAGGTCTCTCTCTCTTTCTCTCTGTCAGTATTCTCTAAATCTTCGATTTGGGTCTCGCAGATTATCTGCGAATTCTAAATTTCTTCATTTCTTAATCGCTAAATCCTTTGAATCTAAGAATGGGTTTCTAATTAGATTTGTCTTCGTGCCATTGGCATTCATGTTTACTGTTGTGTCTGTATGCTTTGTTCGTAGTGAATATGCCACACATTCCTCTTACAAATCTTAAAGTTTCAAACTTTACATTCGAAATCATCTGGGTCTCGATGGTTTCTTGTGTCGTTGTCACTAAACTCAAAAGCTCTGATTGTTGCAGGCTTATCTTTCTCAAGCACAGAAGAAACTTTAACAAAAGCATTTTCTCAGTATGGTCAAGTTCTTGGAGGTAAAGTCTTTTTAATCTCTTAACAGCAATTAGTTCTATGTTTTGATGATGCAGCTTCACTTACATATCTTTCACCTTTTTGGTTTCTTAAGTTGATTTGATTATGGACAAAGTCAGATGCAGACCAAAAGGCTTTGCTTTTGTCACATTCTCTTCTGAAGACGAAGCCGATAAAGCTTTATTAGAACTTAACGGTCAGGTACTAACTCCCAGCCTCGCCTCTTGATTCATTCGGAACGTATTTGATGAGTACTTGTGAATCTCCTGGTGGAGCATTAGAACTATTTGGTTGATGTAATCTAAACACATTTGAACCGGTTTATGTTGTGTAATCTTTTTATGAAATCTTGTTATATGGATCACAGTTGCTAGATGGGAGAGTTGTGATTCTCGACAAAGCAAAAGCCGCTAAACGAAATCAACCAGACAGCAAGCCGAAGCATGAAGGTGGTGAGAGCTAATTGCTTGAACTTGTGGATACATTATCCTTAATTAGCAAGTGTAAGCCGATTTTGAGGATTTGTAATCCAAATGTGAAGATCAAGTTGTTTGGCCAATGAAGTCATCAGTTTTTCAATGAATGATAAATGTTTTGAAACAAGTTGTATTGTAGATCACATCAATCTAAATCTACATAACCTTAATGATATACTTTTTGTTGGGTGTGTAGTCAACTACAATAAGACCTAACTTGTTCAATCTTTTATTATACAAGAAATGATTTGTAATCCAAATGTGAAGATATAGTTTGAATGGTTTTCTTCTTATTACAAAGAGGCAATAAAGTTGTTTGGCCATTTAATCTCTCCTTTTGTGGTCTTACTTCGCATCGGATATCGAAGTTTTCCTTGGTGTGAAAATTCGGTTGTTAGTTTCCTCGGCGTGGGGCGTAGCTTCCCTTGTTTGGGCTTTGCTTCCGGTGCTTTCTTTTAGCATCCGGCTATGTAATTCGACCTTGTATGTTGAGGTCTTTATAATCCGGTTTTGACATGATCAATTTGATCATGAGATTGACAAAAGAAAAAGATTACATCAATGCAGATCTACATATCTCCAATTTCGTCCAACCTTAATGATTTACTTTTGGTTAGATGTGTAGTCCAACATCAACTACAATAAGGTCTAACTTGTTCAATCTTTCATTATACGACAAATTATTAGTAATCCAAATGTGGAAGATCAATTTTGAAAGGTGATCTTATTACAAAGGGAGCAGTGTTCAAAACTTCGGGTTAGGCGGGCGGCGCCAAGGCACTAGGCTGGCGGCTCCCATGCACTGGGTTGAGGTGGGGCGTCCTGAATTCATGTTATGCGCTGTTTTATGCAGTTTTGTAAAAGTGCGAGTGCCTAGACAGGCAATATGCGGTCTAGACGGCCGTTTGGGCAAATTTTAGGCCGTAAATATTTACGTTTGGTTGGATGTGTAGTCCAACATCAACTACAATAAGGCCTAACTTGTCCAATCTTTTAATATACAACAAATTATTTGAAATTCAAATGTGGAAGATACATTTTAGAAAGGTGATCTTCTTATTACAAAGTGGTTTTGGCTGATAAAGTCATCAGCTTTTAAAGAATGATAATGTTTTTGAAACAAGCTGTATTGTAGATCATATCGATTTAAATCTACATATGTTCGTTTTGGTCTAACCTTAATGATTAACTTTTGGTTGATGTTTAGTCCAACATCAACTACATTAAGGCCTAACTTTGTCAAATCTTTTATTATACAAGAAAACTAGGATTTTAATCCGCGCAAATGCGCAGAATAATATATTATTAATATTTTCTGATACGTTAAATTATAAATATTTAAAATTATTATATAACTTAATTTTTGTAAGTTTATAGTAATGTTAAACATTTTGGTGTTGGTTAAGGTATTTAACTTGTAGTGAACAAAATCATACCTGTTTTACAATATTTTTATTCTCAATTAACCTGTTGTAGACTTAATCTTATTTTGTCTTTTAAAATAAGTTTCAGTTATATTGATGTAGTAAAAAGTGATGCTATTTAATAAAATAATTATAGTATGTTTTAGAGATGATTAAGTTTATAATGATTGTTTTTTTAAAGTGTATTTGGCATGATAATGTTCTTAAAAACAATTATATCTTGTGGTAGCATTAATTTTAAATATTTTTTTACTTTTGACCTATTACGAAAATGTAAACTATTAATTTTTTATATAATTAAGTTAGTTTTGTTAGCTTTTTTGTTTGTATTTTTTTTAAATAGGCTTTTATTTATATTACAAATAATTAATTATATATTAATATTATATACTTAAAATACATTTTTATTTTAAAAATAGAAATCAAATAATTTTTAAGATTTATTAACTCATTTTTAATAAGAAAATATTTGTTTAGATGAATATTTAGAAAAAAAAATTATTAAGAAAATCTAGAAAAGATCTTGATAACAAATTTCATTGGTTTTTTAATAGCATTTTTAAAAACCCTTTTATTTGTGGAAGTCCCCTCGGTCCAGTGGTTGACCAAGGGTTAATTAATGCTTTTACACCAGGAGGTCAGGGATCGATTCCCCGAAGATGCGATTATTGCAGATTAATAGAGACATCCTTATAGGAAGTCTTCAGCGTGGTGCAAGCGAGGACCGTTCGTCATGCCAACAAATGGAACGAAAGATTTGTCCGGTGAAGTATTGTATTTGTAGTTGTTTCTCTAAATTTGTTATAGCAGTAGTAATATTTCAGACGATTAAAAAAAATCCTTTTATCTTTAATGACGATTTTATTTTATTTCTTTATACTTTTACTTTCTAATGGCATTTGATGTAATTCTTTACAAACTTAAAGTTATTCTCCTAGTTGAACTTTCCAAATAATAATATAGAGATATTTGTATTTGATTTTCCACCCCCTTTTAATAATCTTTATTTTCATGACTAATAATATTTATTTTACAGAAGAAGAAAAAGAGTGAGGAATTTGGCGAGACAGAAAGAAAAAAAAAAGATTGTGTCGACAAAACATATTAAAACAAAACAAAAAAAATATGTTGTGTATTATTAGAAGATGAATATAAAAGAGTTTGGTAGTCTTTAGGTTTGATTGAAAAAGAACATGACTATACATAGACAATACGGATAAGGGTTGTGTTTCTTATTCTTATGGCTCCTTTTGTCTTTTTTCTCTAAATTTTATTCCTTTTGATATTTTAATAACTTCACTTTGCAACTTACCGCTCCAATTTTAGCCGCTCAAAATATGAATTAATTCTTACATACGAGAATTAATGTCTAAGCTGGTTACCCAATTGAGAAGAACAATATCTACAAAAGTACATTCACGAAATAAAAATCTAGTGGTTCGGGTTAGACAATCCGCCTCCCATTTAGCGTACGAGGGATAAGGTTTATATATAGTAAACTTTGAAGACAATGAAACTAATCCTTGGAATTCTTGGATGAACCAAAAAAATATTCTAGTAGTCTTATGTTTTTCCTTATCTCAAAGCAAAAGAAGCTCAACAATAACTTTTATTTTATGTAATTATTCTAGTTTGAAATTGTTTCCAAGATTATGCTTCTTTACTAATTTAAGACATTGTTTACTAAAACTATTATCCTCCTATATGTTTAAAAAAGAACATTAAACTCTATATAATGGTAATGGAGTAATCAACTACTATTAATTATACTTTGAGAAAGAAAGTATTGAATTGCGAATGAAATGTTTCAATTTTTTTCTCTATCATCAACCCATAGCACATAGACCAACAAGAATATCACACCTAAACTTCTAATAACTAACACGAAAATAACAGCTTACTCACTAATTAATCACTATTTCAGAACAAAACTTGCTTACGCTACGTCTACTTACTATAGCATAACCATCAAGAAAACGACTTATTAATGTATACAGAAATTTTCATAAACCTTTTTATTTAATGATTAGTTAACTTTTTAAAATATATACTATTTGGACTAATTAAATATTATTCTAAAATTTGATCGAGCTTCTTATAAACTATATGTAAATCAACGGTGCGGACTAGTGGTTTAGTACAAAGAGTTGTCTATAGTGTACCTTTAATTCGGTTTCTGCTGGATAATATGTGTGGTTTTAAGTGAATTCGCCGGTCAATAAATAATAAGCATTAATATTGTTAAAACATAAGCACAACAACTTTTGTTACGCCATATCATAAAATTTTAGCAAAAAATTATTCTGGAATTTAAAAAGATTAGAGCTTTGGTTTGAACTCTTATCGGTCAACAAAAAAAAGTTTAAAAATAAATAACCAGTCGAGGCCAGAATAGTTGATTCAGTTTCACCTTAACAAAAGTATAAAACTAAAACATCAAATATAAATAGACAAGTTAGCTTATCCCAATCTATGTGTTAGTTATTTCTACTTTATAACTACTCCCATTTAACAATATAGCTCTAATACCAATTATGTATAAAACTACGGTTTTAAGAGTATTTCTAATGTATTATTGAATTTATCTCGTCTCTAAAAATAAAATTGAGTTTTGCTTCAAAATATCCATTGTTAATTCCAAAAATATAATTCTAAAACAGTATGATGAATAAAATTACTCTATGATGAATAAAATTACTTTAGTTGTAGAGTATTTTTTTTTACTCTATTCAGAGTTTAAAATGAAACGAAATTTAAACAAATTAGTGAAAAACTCTAGTTTTATTTTAGAACTCTTTAGTCTAAAATAAAAGTAGAGTTGAGTTGGATATACTCTAATACATCTAATCATGCAAGAGTTTACATAACACTAAAATACTAAAATATATTTTTGTATACATATATTTAAAGAGCCAACATATATATTGGTTCTATTAATCTAGGTGACGACACCTCTACACTCTAAACCAAATATTCAATCTTCCATTTAAACCTTTTGGATAATTTTATTTAACATTTAAGACTTTAAGTCTTTTTCAAAGATTTTATATATATTATTATTTCAGTAAATATAATTTTTTCGGGGCCACCACAAAATACATAATTTCTCCATTAGTATTGTGAATAACATATTTTTAATAAGAAAGTGCTAGTAAAAATAGACGGTCGGTTCAGACCGGGTTCGTCTAAAAGCCTTTTTCACTGAACTTGAAAAAATAAAAATGTTTGGGCAACTTTTTGTGTGTGTTTTAATAACTAAGCAACTTCCTCATGTCCTAATTCTAAAGAGCTTGAAAAGTCAAAACCACACATTCAAAGTAACGTTGAAAATATGAAATTCGTTGCAGAGATTACGTGATCTGATCACTCAAGATAAGTTTCTTTTTTCCTCAGGAAACAGTATAATTCATTATTTTATTCGCAATGTATTAGAAAAATGCAAAATCGACACAACATTTAATAAAAACTAGAGTTTTGATCCGCGCAACCGTGCGAATTTTTTTTTATAATAATTTTAGATATTATTAATCATGTTTAAATTTTTCGAGTATCGGATTTATAATTTTCGGTTATTTCGAGATTCGGGTTCAGGTTCAAAATTTTTAAAATTTTCAGTTATATCGAATTCTGGGTTCGGTTTAGATTTGAGATTTTGAACTTTCAGATTTCCTTTGATACTCGTATGATTTCAGTTCGAATAATATTCAGTACCCGAAATACCGTGAAATAAAACATGTTAGAGTATTTAAAAAAACATTAGATGACTAAAGTTAAATTTTTATAGTTTATATAAATTATTTATAAATTTCTATAATTTTTAAAAAAATTTATCACTTTATAATTTTTTTGAATTTTTTAACAAATTTTATTTAGGAAATAATAATATTGTAATATAATTATTTTAAAAGTTATTGATTTATTTTAAATTTGAAAACAAATTATATTTAAATTTGCTGAAAATTGATGATTTTAAATAGTGTTGGTTTACAATTTTAATAGTGATTAAGTAAAAAATATTAGAATATTCTAATATGTTTATTGGAATATGTAAATGAGTAATTAGAGTTATTTTAATTTATTAGATACATTTAATAAAATTTCTAAAATATGTTCATTTTGAAAAATTACATATGAAAAAGTCTATGTCTTCTCTTTTAATAAGATAGATAGATGTTTATCATCGATTCAAATTCGGTTTCAAAAAAAAGTTGAATTCGCTAGATATTATAAAGGGAATTATTTAGTTTTGTAGGGTCAGAAAAAAAAAGGAATTTAACAAAAACAAATTTATAATAAAGAGAGACACAAAATGGAAATTAGATTATTTGGATACAAGACTTAAATAATAAGGGGATTTGTAATATCTATCTAATTATCCCTTTCAAAAATCAAAATGCTCAAAAACATATTCGATCAAAAGGTGGAGCATTCAAGATCGAATTTGGTTCTAGTTTTTTTTTTTGACGCGTTCTAGTTTATTTTAGTTTTGGGTTTCAGAGGCATAACATTAAGTCTAGTTTGGATATTTTTATAGATTGGATCACGAACGGTTCAAATATATTTGGACTCATATCATGTTCGATTTAGATTTAGTATTTTTAGATTTGTAGGATTTAGATTCGAGTTTACCGTTTTTGCGAATTTTTTGAGCTTTTTTGATCTTTTAGGTTTAGGATGCGGGTTTCGCTCAGAATTTTTCGAATTTTCGGTTTTGAATTCATTAAAGTTTTCAGAGTTTTCATACTTTTTAAGTATTCGTTCGAATCCGGATAATATTCAGTACCCGGAATACTATCAAACGGAATCCCTTCAGATATTTTATACATCGATGCGGATTCTAGTTTTTCGTGTCTGTGTTTATGATTGAGGTTTTTTTCCCAACCCTATCCGATCCTAAATAGTAAAATTGAATACGAGTCTTCGCATACTTTAAAATTTAGATATCCATAATTTGCATTATGAAAATATATAAAGTGATAAGAAAAGAAAATGGAGGGTGTGTGTAAATCCATTATCTATAGAAACTAAAAAAAAATCATGCATCTTGAAGTAAAGAATAGTCTAAAAGAGCAACGGTTGACTATACATTTTGATTTTTTATTTCCTTAAATTAATTATTACTTCATTATTATCTATATATCTATATATATACCTCTCTCATTTCTTAATCTTCTCGTTATATTTCATTTTGAAAAAATATCTTGTTTTCTCCTTCGTGTAAATGGCATCCGTCGATTTCAGCAGCGGCGATTTAATCTCGACCGTCCATCCTGACGTTATTCGAACTCAAATCCTAACTAGACTCGACGGTCCGACGCTAGCCGCCACCGCATCAACCTCTCCTTATCTCCAAACCCTCTGTTACGACCAGAAGCTTTGGCAAGATATCTCCGCCGCCACGTGGCCTTCTATTAACGATCCACGTGTAATCAAAGCTATCTCATCTTTCCCTTCCGGTTACCGCTCCTTCTTCGCTGATTCTTACCCGTTCACCGAACACACGTGGCGGCCGGAGAGACACGATCCACCGACTAAGGGATTAATCTCGGCCGTCGATTTGTATTACAGAGGAGAGCTAATTTTTTCGAAGGTTCAAGAGATGGAAACAGAGAGTGGAAAATCAGGGTGGTTTATGTCGTCACCGTTTCGGGTCGATATGCTCGACCCGAAAGACTCGGTTAATACCCGGATTCGATATCCGGGTGGGGATTACGAATCTTGGGTACGAGATATGGAGAAAAGTATGGTTCTTTATTGGATCGTGATCGATCCGATAAAGAAACGTGCGGCGAATATATCAAGCAGAAAGGCGGTGTCAGCGAAGCGGAATTGGCTGACGGGAGATTTAGAGATTAGATTCTCGACGGTGACGGCGGGGAAGAAGATGGCGGAGGTTGCGGCGGTTGTGTCGTGTGGATCGGCGGAGGCGTGGAAAGAGGTGGATGAAGAAGTGGGAGGAGAAGTGCACGTGAGGGAAGTGAGGTTGCAAGTGGAGGACATTGAAGGAAAGTGTTTAAAAGGGAAGGATAGTTTGGTAATTTTACAAGGGTTGTTGGAAGGGAAGAGAAGTTGTAAAGATTGTGAAGAAGAAGAAGAAGAGAGAAGAGGTAAAGGAAGGTATGAGGAATACGTGGGGATGAAGATACAGTGGAGAGAGAAGAAAGAGAGGAGAGAGAAAGCTCAAGACACTATTTGTATGATCTTTGGCTTCTCTTTGTTTGTGTTTTTGTGGAGTTTTATTTTGTTGAGGTAAAAAAATAAAATATCCAATACTTTACATAACACAAACACTACACACACAGTCTTCATGGTCACCAGTGTTCTGTTTTTTCTTTCTTTTAAGTTTGTAATAAAGAAATAACTGAGAAATATACAGAGTTTTTTTTTGTTTTATTATAGTTAAAGGAAGGATCAGAAGTGGTCGTTCGAGTATATGGTTGGGTTTTACGGGTACTTAGATTTAGAAACCGTTCGATTTTTTTAGTTTCGGTTCAGTTTCAGTTAGATTTGGTTTTTAAATTTAGAAACTATTACAAAATCGAACTATTTTTCGATTTGGATTTGGTTAGGGTATTTATCCGAGTGACATGAAAATAAAACTAAAAATTGATTAAATATTAATAAAATTTTGTTTAATTGTGTAAAAATATTTTGATAAATGTAAAAAGTAGATAGTCAACATTATTATTGTTTTAGATATTTTAGTTATTTTAGATATAATTATAATATTTATAGATGGATTTATGATTTTATTTTTGAGTATTCTTTCAGTTCTTGTTTCGATTTGTTTTCCTTCTAATAAAATATATTAAAATTTGGAACACATAATACAAATTAAGCCGACAAAGAAAACATTCTTTTCGAAGCCAAAAGCCGACGACATAATAAAAAAACCCAAAGTTAGAAAATCCTAAAATAGAAAAATTGATAACATGAAACAAAAACCGATAACAACATAAAACCACAAAACATAATGAGAATTCTAAAGCCGCAGACCAAAAGAGATGAGTTTTGAAACTGAACCGAGAAGAACAAAACTACTAGACAAGTACTCGAAAGAAACTCGTAATCGCTATAATTGAGCCGAAAGATATGATAATTTAGGAAGACCAATCGGAGGGTCATCTTAGAACTCAACCGGATATTAAAATACTAGCAATTTTTGGTTAAAATACGTTTTGAATAATAGCAATTTTTGGTTAAGTTCAATTCGGTTTACAACCACTAGGAGTAGGAGAGATGTTTGGTTATAGAAGAGTGACGTACTAATGAGGTTTTATAAAATAGTTGTTTTCTGATCAAATTGTTATAAAAATGTTATAAAATTAAGTCGTTAATTAAAAGGAAAATGATAGGCGAAAAGAACCAAAATAAATAATTGATGTCCCAAAAAAAAATATTTCAATAAAACAATTTGGCGGCTAAAGAAAAACTTTTTGTGGTGATTGGATACAACTTGTATTAAAATTTCTAAGATATTATTCACATAACTGTATAAGACAAATAATGAACTAATAATCATAACATTTTTTAATATTCAACTAGTTCTGTCTAGATTCAGTGAAACATTATATTATTTTTTTTGGTCGAATCAGAACAATATATTCTTACGCGGAAATTAAAAAAGAAAATAGGAATAATGAGAGAACTTCAAAACTGGGTTTAGTTTTCATCCAATAATATATCGCCACATCTTCATTTGTCCATTATAATCTCTTTACACTCCTATATTATTCGTCCTTTCCGCCACGTCATCAGTCCACGTCATCAGTTTCCTTTATGAAACCGCCAAATATCAAAACCCTTTACCTGAAGTAAACTTTGTGTTCTGTCGCATTAATATGCCTCTGCTCTGCATGTTGAAGTAAAGCATTTCTCAGAGTTCTTTAAGCTCAAAAAATTTAAAACAAAAGTCTCAGAGAATGTCTAAAGAAGCTGAGATGTCGATTGCTGTATCGGCGTTGTTCCCTGGATTTAGATTCTCTCCGACCGACGTGGAACTCATCTCTTACTATCTCCGCCGTAAAATCGACGGCGACGAAAACTCCGTCGCCGTCATTGCTGAAGTTGAGATTTACAAGTTCGAGCCGTGGGACTTGCCAGGTTTCTCACCATTTTCCTCTCTCTCTTTATAGTTTTAAGAGAATCGTTTTGAGGAGAAACTCTGTTTTTATTATTGTATTGCTCTGTTTTGGTTCATGGTTACACGGTTTAACTAAACCGGTTTAACAAAAACTCTGTTCTCGTTATTGTATTGTTCTGGTTTGGTTAATGTTTACACGGTTTAACTAAACCGGTTTGTTTAATATACTAAACATTCAGGAGAATCGAAGTTGAAATCGGAGAACGAGTGGTTTTACTTTTGTGCAAGGGGAAGAAAATACCCGCACGGGTCACAGAGCCGGCGAGCCACGCAGCTTGGTTATTGGAAAGCAACCGGTAAAGAGCGAAGCGTCAAATCGGGTAACCAAATCGTTGGAACCAAGAGAACACTCGTCTTTCACATCGGTCGGGCTCCTCGAGGCGAAAGAACCGAGTGGATTATGCATGAGTATTGCATCCATGGCGCTCCACAGGTTAGATTTTTTTCCCTGTGATACTCCGGTTTATAGAGAAATAGTGATGTGTGAAGACGTTGGGCCCACGGAAGAGACGGTTTAGGGTTTAAGGTTTAGGGTTTAAAGTTTAGAAGATGCTACAAATGTTGAACCCGTGCGTTTTACAGGACGCGTTAGTTGTGTGCCGGTTAAGGAGAAATGCGGATTTTAGAGCTAATTCGAGTCAAAGGCAAATGGAGGATGGTCTTGTTCAAGACGATGACGACGTTGGCCTAACTGGTGGCTCGGAGAGGGAGATGAAATCTTTTTCGGTTTATGAATCTGAGCTCCAGATTTCAAATGGTGACGTTGCTGAATCATCAAATGTTGTTGAGGTCCGCTTTGCTTTTGCGATATGTTTCTTTAGTTAGGTTATGCTAAGATGATATTGTTATTATAAATCCAAAAACTCGAACCGAACCCGAGCCAAACGCACCAATTAGGATGTTATAGTAGAGTTTAGAGTTGTAATTTTCTTTGAGGTGCAGGATCAAGCCGAGACCGATGATGATTGTTACGCGGAGATCCTAAACGATGACATAATAAAGCTTGACGAGGAGGCATTGAAAGCGAGCCAGGCATTTCGAACAAACAATCCAACTCAACAAGAAACAATAATCAGCGAGGCATCAACGAGTAAGAGGTCAGAATGTGGTATAAAGAAAGAATCAAAGAAAAAATTGAATTCTAACGCTTTATTTAGGATCAAGAACGTCGTCGCCGGTACCCCTTCTACCGGATGGAAAATCCGGAACCCGTTTCGAATCAAGAAAGATGATAGCCAGAGATTAAAGATGAAGAATGTTTTGACTACTACTGCTTTCTTCTTGACTATCTTAGTTTCTGTCTTTTTTACTGTCTTAACAAAAGCTAGGGACTAACTCTAGTTAGTTATGTGTGTCTTTGTTCTCTTCTGGCTCACACTTATTATTAGGAGGTACTACGAAATTTTAAAATTCTTAATGCATTGATGGAGTATAACTCCACGGCTTTTGTATGTTTTCTTATTCCCTCTAGATTAGTGTATGTTGAGTATTTTTCTACAGACGCATTATGATGAATGGTCTTTTATGTTTTCTGAATTTCTAGTATGATACTCCCTCCGTATCGAAATAATTGATGTTTTAGAGAAAAAAAATTGTACCAAATTAGTTGATGTTTTTAATTTTCTATGTAAAAATTTAATGTTATTTGATGTTTGTGACCGTTTGTATTCTGCAGTATAATTTTCTATCGGTTGAACTAGTCTTGGTAATGATGTTTTTTATGTAAAAGATACAAACTAAATAAAAGTTAGCGATTTATTAATTTGCAAAAACCTTAAACATCAAGTAATATGAAACAGAGAGAGTAGTGTTTAGTGGAAATTCTCATTATATTGAAGATATTTTTTTTTGTCAACCATTATATTGAAGATATAATGAGACTTTAATCAATATATGTCAAATTCATTGTTAATTGATTTTGAGTTGGAAGTCCATAAAACTTAATATGATATCAGAATCCATATTTTGAACACATACTGCTCCACCGAACCTAAATCGATTAGACTAATTCAAAAGAATCCCTGTTAATTTTAAATCAAAAACGGCGATGACCCGAAATTAATCCGACCAATCTAATTCGAAATGAATTTATACTGGATATTGTCGAGATTAATACCTAAACAGATCATTATTTCGAAAGACGTGTGGATAAATGCCAATTGGTTTTGAATAAACTAATAATTAGTTTATTTGTTCCTCTTGTGGAGGAGGTATCTACCACTAGGTTTGGATAATCCGAATCGGATAAAGATTCGGGTCACCCGATTCCAAATGTCGAAGGCCTTTTTTTAATGTGTAGACTTCATTAAGTCGGCCCATTAAAATTTCAACCCGAAAAATCACAATCGGGCCGTAATATATCTTCTCCACCGCCGGTAAATTCTTCTTCATCGCTTTAAACTTTGCTCTCTTCTTCTCTCTTTCCCCTTTCTTCCATGCTTCCCTAAAAAACTCTTTATCACACCGATCTGTTATTTGAATCGGAACCCTAATCGATTCCACCACCATTGATTCATCCGCCACCGCCGATTTAACCAATATTTCGCTTCGATTTTATTTGGGTTTGTGCAGAATCGACTCTTGATCGGAATCTGCTCACCGTCGTCGCTTTCTTCGCCGATCGATTCCGATTTCGCAGGAAGTTTGGTTTTTGTGTTTTGGGAAGAGACATCGAAGATGAAGAAGTACGGATTGCAAATTAGGGCACCGACTAAGAAAAAGCCACCATTAGCTCGACCTCCACTTCGTACTGCTCCGATATTTGGTGAAGATGATGACAACGATGTCGAGAAGGAGATTTCTCGTCAAGCTTCAAAGACTAAAGCTATTAAGGAAGTATGTTCCCTTTTCTCTTTAGATTTTCCTTCAAATTTTCTCTTATCTGTTTGTTAACTGATTTGGGTTTTTGTTATCTTCTCTGTGTTGATTCTGTGTTTGTAGATTGAAGAACAGCATAAGAAAGCTTTGGAGGAAGATCCTTCTGCGTTTGCTTACGATGAAGTTTATGATGATATGAAACAGAAGGCAGTTCTTCCTCAGATGAAAGATCGTGAAGAGCGTAAGGTAATGTAATAGTTGAGAATCATTAGAATTGTTTAAAGCTTGAAGCTTGGCATGTAGTTTATGGAATCAAGATCTTTGGAATGCATGATCATTAGATTTTAACATTATTGATTTGGTCTCTCCTAATTGCAGCCGAGATATATCCAGAATTTGATGAAACAAGCGGAGCGTAGACAGAAAGAACATGAGATTGTTTACGAGAGAAAGCTTGCGAAAGAGAGGGAGCAAGACGAACATCTTTATGCAGATAAAGAAAAGTTTGTAACTGGTTCCTATAAAAGGAAACTCGAGGAACAAAAGAAATGGCTAGCTGAAGAAAGATTGCGTGAACTTCGAGAGGAAAGAGATGATGTAAGTTCGTCTACACTTTCCTCGTTCGTTATGGATGATATTTGTATATCTAGTGCTTATTAGGATAGCCAAAGTCCTAGTTTTTTCTTTTTTGCTTTTGTCTTAAGTAGCTTAGTTTTGGAACTGTGTAAGCTAGTTTGCTTGATCGTGATCTTTTCTTCTCGCAGCCTCGTTGCATTATGTTCTTGTTTCTCTGTATTTGGAGTGATGAGGAGATATATAACTTTTGTCGATTTTGAGCTGATTTGTTGTCTCAGCGTGTCTATACTCACAGCAGTCCTTTTTCGTTTGTTTTCATCTTGTGTTAGGTTACAAAGAAGAAAGACTTGAGTGATTTCTACTTCAACATTGGAAAAAACGTTGCTTTTGGAGCTCGAGATATTGAGGCTAAAGAGGCAGAGAGGCTCGAGGAACAAAGAAAGGCAGAGAAGCAAGAGGAACTGAGAAAAGAAGAGATGAGGGAAGAGACAAAAACAGATTCACCGAAAAAGGAAGTATCACCTGATTCTGAAAAGGTTGGACCAAGTCGTAGAAAAAGTGTGGAACCCCAAGAGAAAGAGGAAGCAGCATCGGAGAAGAATCAGGACTCAGTTGCTACAGAAGAGAGAGATTCATCAATCAAAGAGGCAGCAAAAGAAGTCCCGAAAGCCGCCGTTAATCACCACAAGAAACGCGAGAATGAAGTTGCTGCTGCTAAAGAACGGTACTTGGCGCGGAAGAGGGCGAGAATAGAAGCATCATTGTGAAGGTTTTGTCTCGATCAAGCTCTTTATAAGCTTCTCTTTACCTTCATTTGTATTCACAAATTACAAAACCCTTTGTGAAACTATCTATGAAACATCTTTCAAGTTTTCTTCATAAATAAGAATGTGTGTTTTCTAGTTATTAGCGTTCTATATCTACTTGTGTTCGGATTTTATTTTCAAACATGTGTGTAACGCCATGAGAACAATGCGAAAGCTCAGCTTTCTTGATGGAACCTTGAAGAAACTAGAGGCTATGATGGAACTGGAGCAATGAGAATTCGTCAATTCGATGATCGTGGCGTGGATCATGAACAATTGAACACTATCAAACCGACGTTGAGGACATCAATCTCGCTTGTTGAAAATGCAAGTGTGTTGTGGGAAAATCTCAATCTTCGCGTCTCTGTGAAGAAGAAGAAGAAGTATGGATTGCAAGATTGCGAAGAGCGCAACATAAAGTGATCTCTTAGGTTGTTTAGTTTGAGAATCATTAGAAAGCTAAGGATGGAATCAAATTCTTCTTTTACATCTTCTTGAGAGGAAGATATATGATATGTTGCTGACTAGCTACTCTAACATAGGCTCAAGGAACAAAGAAAAGAAGAGAAGCTCGAGGAGCTGAGAAAAGAAGAGACGAGGGAAGAAAAGAAAACAGATTCACCAGAGAAAGAAGCCTCGCCTGCGTCCAGAAAATTCGCAAGAAGCAGAGCAAAGAACACCCGAGAAGTAGATGGACTCAAATGCTACAAAAGAGAGAGACTCATCAATCCAAGACTCAGTAGAAGCAGCGTCGAAAGTCGCTAACAAACAGAGGATTGCTGTTGCTAAAGAACGGTTTTTCGCCCGCAAGAAGGCAAAGATGGAATAATAGTTTGTGCAAATTTTTGGTGAACTACTCTTTTTCATCCTCTGTTTTTCAAGATAACGTTTAATATTATATATGACAGGGTAACATTTTGACCAAAGTATTACGAAAAATGTTATTTGGAAAACTTTTAATGTCTTAGTGTTTCTCCGATTATGCTTTAAGAAATTCACTTTCTTGCTTGGCTAAAATGTCTAGTTTTCTGTAAAACCAGGTTTGATTATTTGATCTTCTCTTTATGATGCAACAATCTAAAGCCAACTAACTAGTTCTTTGTAATGATAGCTTCAAAAAAACATTTTTTGTAATGTAAAACTTTATTGCAACAAAAAATCGTATGTACATTTTTTGTAATGCGACTTTCAAACTAGTGGAAGGAATCAAAAGAGAGCTAAATCCTTAAAAATGAGTTTAATATGGTGTCCAAAACCAAAGAGCTAGCAGGTAGGTACGGTCTGGGTTTGGGCAACCAATGAAACATTGGTTTAGGATTTCAAAACTTTATAATACTCCCTCTCCCTCTGTTTCAATATATAAGTTGATTTGGTTAAATGCGCATATATTAAGATATCTTTTCTTTTTTTTGTTTTAGAAAAATATATTATTTTATTGTTAACACATAGTTAAAGAAAGAGATTAATGGTATAAAGTAAAAAAAACTTTTGCATAGAATTTTGATCAAAAATTGAATTTTTAAGATAACTTTTAGCATTCGCTTTTGAAAACAACTTACATTGTGAAACAAAAATAAACCTTCAAAATAATTTATCTTATATATTAGTTGAGGAGACAGAGAGAGAAAATTTAAAGGAAAAATCCTATGTGTCAATCAAAGAGAGTTTTGAGGGAAAAGTAATCAATCATCACTTTCTTTATTAAATAAAAATCTAAATTAAACAAATGAAAAGGTATTACCAATTAATTTATTTCTAAGCCAATAATCAATTAATTTCAAATCAAATATTTTCAAACTACTTTCTTATAGATTAATTTACAGAAATACACTTAAAAGAAAAAAAAATTTTACATTTACAC
>OVAN01006661.1:0-20904 GCA_900406275.1 Anastatica hierochuntica
GTATATATATATATATATATATGTATATATATATATATATATACACATATATATGTGTGTGTACTCAAATAGATAAGTAAGATAACTTATTTTAACTTGTAAATATGTAAATTTATTTTAATGGATTGATATAGTGGTTAAAAAAATGTGACCATAGTAATGACGATTAGGTGTTAGCGGAGAAAAACCATGTTGGTTTATCGTCAACTATTATCCATTTATCATTTATATTTTGATATATCTCAAAAACAAAATCATGAACCGCGGATCGGCCCGCAAAACTGATAAATTATGCGGGGCGGACTTGGACATATAAGCATTAACCGCAATCCATGGCGGGTTAGCCCTCACGATCCGCCAAAAAATCAAATCCGCAATGAGTTGGCTTAAGACTGGGGGAAGATCTCGCTAAACGGTTTGGACGCGGACTGGCCGTCTGAGAACTCTATCAACATATCCCACTAGTTCGTTTTTCCTTCTTGCTTGTAACGAATACCAAGCTCTTGTGTACGTTGAACATATCTGAAAATTTTTTTGGCCGTTAAGAGATGTTGTTCATTAGGATTCTCCATGGACCTGCTGACCAAATTTACAGAGTAAATCATATCATGTCTTGTTGCGGTTAGATGCCTTAAACTTCCAACTAGCTGCTCGAATGTAATTGGATTGACTGCATCTTTGGCTCCTGCTTTGGTTAGCTTTTGACCCGATAGTATTTGGGTTTCTCACTGCATTGCACACTTCCATGTAATACTTCTTCATTGTTTCCTCCGCATATTTCCTTTGATTTATGAAAATTCATTATTCATCTTGAACAACTTCTACTTCCAAGAAATATTTCATCTTACCCAAATTTGTCATTGAAAACTCCATCATTATTGTGCTCTTAAAGTCTTTGAGCATCGAGACAGAATCTTCAGTGTGTACGAGGTCATCCATGTATAAACTCACTATCAATATGATGTTTCATTTTGCCTTTACAAGCACTGTATGCGCGAGTAATACTTCTCAAATTTCTCTTTCAAAAAATACGCTCTTAACGTCTAGTTGATAGACTTTCCAGGTTTTTTTTGCAGCTATAACAAGTATCAATCTGAAGGCGTCCCATCTTGTTACAGGTGCAACAAATTCGTGAAAATCAACTCCTTCCCTTTGGTGATATCTCTTCGTGATTAATTTGACTTTGAGCTTGTCTATTTATCTTTTCTCATTGAGTTTCTTTTTTTGTAAATTAACTTTACTCCGATTATTTTTGCGACTTCTGGTAAATCGATTAGCTCCCAAGTGTTATTTTCTTCTATTGATTTTATTTCATTCTCCATCGCCTTTCTCCATTCTTCTTGCTGAACCGTTTCTTCGAAACAATAAGGATCTTCTAAAGAAATAAACATTGCCAAAATATCATCGTCTTCTTCTAATACGATGAACCTTGCGTTTCCTGTAATGTAGTCTTTCATCCACACAGATCTTTGCGTTTGTCTCCCAGTTACTCTTCTTGTTGTAGTTTGTGGATTACTATTTTGCCGTGTTTCTTCTGCTGCAACACCTTCTTCTTCTGTATTCGGGTCCAATGCATCATTAACTTGCTTATTTTCCGCGTTTTCTACAACTGCATGTTCTGTTTCTGTAGCATCCTAATTGAGTTCCTTCTCCTACTTTTTTTCCCACTCCCATTCTTTGGATTTATCAAAGTGTACGTCTCTGCTAATTAGTATCTTCTTTATCTCAGGAATGTAGAGACGTTACACCTTTGATTTCCGATTTATCTTAAATATTATGCATTTGGTTCTCTTCTCATCTAACTTGATTCTCCTCTCATTTGCACAAGTGCATATATCACGCTCCCAAAAAATCTTGAGGTATTGGATGGATGGTTTGTAATTGCTCTTCTCCTCGGGAGTTACATCATCCAGTGCTTTCGATGGGCTTCTATTTAGGATATAAACAACATATCGAAATGCTTCAGGCCATAACTTCCTCGGGACTGACCTCACTAGTGGCATACACCTCGTCATGTTCATGACGCTTCAGTTCTTTCTTTCTGCTATCCCCCTTTGTTGTAGTGTGTATGATGCGATAAATTGCCTCTTTATTCCATATTCTCAACAATATTCATCGAATTCGTTTGACTTTACTCTCCTCCTCTGTATGATCTTAGACATACTAGCGGCTAACCTTGCTCTCTCTCTCTCTGCTTCTGCTTTGAACTCCTTGAAAAATTTGAACGCTTCAGATTTTCGTAAGGAAATACGTCCAAAACTTTCTGCTATAATCGTCAAAGAAATTGAGGACATATCTTTTCCCACTTTCTGATATTAGAGATATTGGTCCGCATACGTATGTATGAAAAAGTTGGAGACTTCTTGTTGATTTTCACAAACTCTTCTTTGGAATGCTTTCACGGTTTTGCTTCCTTTCATGCATATCTCACACACAATATCTTCTTCTCCTAGACTGAATTTTGGTAGACCGTTCATCATCTTCTTTTCAGCCAATGATCTTAATCCTTTATGATTGATATGGGTGAATCTACTATGCCATAAACCATATGCTTTCTCCACCAACTGCAGACACTTAGCTTCATCCATCTCTCTTGTTTCTTTAACAATCACCAAGATTATGAACATCCGGTTTTTGGACATTGTTGAGCTCATAATCATTTTTCTCTCATGTCTATGCTACACCTCTCATAAGTCGTCTTCCGTAACTATTCTTAGCCCTTTCTGCTGCAATTTTTGTACGCTTAAAATACTGTTTTTCAGTCCACATACAAAATAAAAATTTTAAATCACCTGAGTTCTTCCGTTGATCTCTAACCGGAGCTTTCCCTTTCCTTCGACAACCATCCTTCTATCATTTCCTAGCTTCACATTCTGTTTGAAGATGTTACCGATTTCAATGCCATTCTTTTGTTCCATGCATGTGGTTACTGCATCCTAAATCGAGAAACGAAACATGTTCCTCAGCTCCCTTGATCTGATCCATATGAGCCATGATAATTAGATCTTCTTCCATCTCTACATAATTGCTTCCTTTTCCGATCTGAACATTCCGAATGGTAATGCCCCCATCTTATGGCATTTAAAGCATTAGATCATATCTCTGCTTGTGTTTCCACAACCCCTTCCTTGATAACCTCGTCTTCCTCTTTCTCTATTCGAGTTTCCTCCTCTTCCTCATCCTCCATTTGAATTCCAATGGCTTTCGACCTTCAAAACTTTCTTTTCTCCTTCATGTCGACTTAAATTATGCTCATGAACCATCAATGAGCTTTGCAAGCCGTCTACAGTAATGTTGTTGATGTCATTAGATTCCTAGATCGCACATACAATGTATGTGAATTTTTTCAGCTAGAGTTAGCATAATCTTCTCGACGAATTTGACATATGGCATCTCTTCTCCAATGTTTCTCATGTCATTGGTGACCTCCATCACCCTTGAAAAATACTCAGAGATCATCTCTCCAAGTTTTCTCATGTTATTGATTGTTCATGGATGATTCGTGCGACGAAGCCGGTCGCTTCATCCTCATCTCCATATTTTTGTGTACAACATATGTAGATGTTCATACATGCTCTGTAGTCGATAGGTATGCTGGTCAATGGCAGACTAATGCAAAATACATAGGGAAGATGTACGTTGATTGCTTTAGTGGTGGCAATGATCTTAAAGGAATTACGCCTAAGCACATGGTATTGACTTATCCTATAACAAGGTACATAGTGCGTTGGTATATGCACAAACGCTTGTAAGAGGTATTCTGAGGATGGTTACCATGGTTTACCTTCCTATGTTTATAAAGTTAAGAAGGTCAATCCAGGTACAATCAAAAGTTTGAACTTGATGATGATTTTAGGTTTAGGTACTTGTTCATTGCTTTTGGCGTTTGCATCAAAGGATTTCCGTACTTGATGATGGTTATTGTGGTAGATGGAGCACATCTAACAGGTACGTACAGAGGTGTATCTTTTCCATAGCATTCGAGATTGTAGATATAGAAAATAATGCTTCATGGGCGTGATAGGTGACGAAAAAAATTTGACTATCGTTTCTGACTGTCACACATTAATAGGAGAATCCATTGAGAAGGTTTTCTTCGCAATACATAGGGGTATATGTTCTTATCATCTGAAGAATAACCTAAGCACACGCTTCAGAACGACCACCATTGTAAATTTTGTAAATAGGGTTGCATACGAATATAGACAGGAGGAGTTTACACATATTTTTGATGCGATTCGTCGTAAAACAATAAGTTAGCAGAATACTTAGACGAGGCTAATGTTCGTTTGTGAGCTCATTCACATTTTTGTTTTCGTTTTTATGTACACTATTTACATTTATTCTATATAAAAACACACACACACATATATATATATATGTATATATATATATGTATATATATATATGTATATATATATATGTATATACATATATGAAAGATGTTAATTATATATATATATATATATATATATGTTCCTACTTGTAAATGTTTAAAGTTTTGGAAAAATACATATCATTTTAAAAATTTAAAGTATGATGTGCAGAAATTTTTTAATATTTTTAGTAAAATTGTATAGTTTAATCAATTTTAAAAAAAGATAAAACCAAATATGATCAAGATAAGAAAACAAACGACTAATATGAAAAAGGAATACTCTAAGAGACCTTTGGAATAAATTTCGGCCTGATATTGTGTTTCTATCAGAGACCAAGCAATCTACTCTTTATTTAAAAAAGTTTCAATTAGATTTTGGTTTTAATAATTTGTACTCGGTGGATCCCATCGGTTTGAGTGGTGGCTTAGCGACTTTCTTTAATAAAGAAATAAAACTGGATGTTCTCTATTCTAGTAATCGCATTATTGATGTCAATGCTATGATTTATGGGTTTAATGTTTCAATTTCATTTGTATATGACGAACCTGTCTCTGGAAACCACTATAAAGTATGGGAAAAATTGATAGAAATAGGTTCGCAGAGATCAAAACTTCGGTTAATCATTGGAGATTTAAATCAGCTTACTGGTAACCACGAAAAAAGGGAGGAAAAAAGAGGCTGGTGGCATCTTTCGTCCCGTTCAATCATATGTTAAGCCATTGTGGCATGACGAAATTTCTTTGTGCTGGGGATCAATTATCTTGGAAAGGTACGCGAAATAATCAGAATGTTCGATGTAAGCTGGACAGAGCGGTAGGCAATGAAGAGTGGCATAATGTCTTCGGCCATTCTAAAGTTGAATATCTAGCGAGAATCAGTTCTGATCACCGACCGATATTACTCAAATGTAATTACAAAAAGGAAAAATATCATCCTAGTTTCATGTTTGATAAGAGATGGATTGGCAAAGAGGGTTTCGCAGATGTTATAGCGAGTGGTTGGTAACGGACACGTAATTTTCGGGAACCAGCATTTGTAGACAAAATATAAAATTGTAGGAATTCCATCTCTTGGTGGAGGAAAATTACCAATCCCACATGCAGAGAGAATATTGAGGCTCTGAAGACCAAATTGGAAGAAGCTCAGAATGATGACTCGGTGACTATGGATACCATTGTCGCGATTTAAAAAAGCTTCAGGAGGCATATAGAGATGAATAAATGTACTGGAAACAGAAGAGCATGAATCTGTGGTTAAAAGAAGGAGATAAAAACACTAAGTTTTTCCATGCCTCAACACGACAAAGGCGGGCACGTAATAGGATCTCTGGATTATTTAATTCTCAAGGATCTTGGAAGGAATCCCCGGAAGAAATGGAAATTATAGCGGTTGATTATTTCAATGATTTGTTTGAATCATCTGCAACAGGAGATATGTCCCCAGTTCTGGAGAATGTTCTACCGATAATTAACGACAATATGAATCAAGCCCTGACTAAAGGAGTTACGGAGTTGGAAGTCAAGGCAGTTTGTTTGCTATGCATCCTGAAAAAGCTCCGGGACCGGACGGGATGTTGACACTCTTTTTTCAACGTTATTGGGGGATTTTGAAGGATGATCTGGTTAAATTAGTTCGTGATTTCTTTCAATCCGGCGGCTTTGATCCACGACTGAATGAAACAAATATTTGTTTAATTCCCAAAAAAGAACAGCCGCAAAAGATGTCGGAGCTTCGGCCGATCAGTTTATGCAATGTGAGTTACAAAATTATCTCCAAATTTTTGTGCCTAAGGCTGAGAAAGTTTCTTCCGTCAGTCATATCGGAGACACAATCCGCTTTCGTGTCTGGACGGCTAATCACGGATAATATTCTGATTGCTCAGGAGATGTTCCAAAGTCTACGTACTAATCAGAAGTGCCGTCACGATTTCATGGCTATAAAAACGGATATGAGTAAAGCCTATGATCGTACTGAATGGTCTTTTTTTGGAAGCAGTTATGAAAAAGTTGGGGGTTTGGACAACAATGGGTCTCTTGGTTAATGTGGTGCGTTCGCTCGGTGTCTTATAAAATCATCTTTAATTGGAAACCGACGAAAGTCATTACACCTAAGAGAGGGCTAAGACAGGGGGATCTTTTATCACCATATCTTTTTATCATTTGTACGGAGGTCCTAATTGCAAACATCAAACGGAAAGAGTTGGCTAATGCCTTAACGGGGATTAAGATCGACCATAAGAGCCCAGCGATTTCCCATTTGCTGTTTGTTGATGACAGTCTTTTCTTTTTTAAGACAGAAGCTTCAGAATGCCAATCCATTTTGGAGGTCTTACAGGATTATGGGAGTGCTTCTGGGCAAGTAATAAAATTTGATAAGTCATCTGTTTTATTTGGGAAGAATGTTCGAGACCAACTTAAAGCCACACTTAAGGCCCAGTTAGCCATTACAAAGGAAGGGGGTAAGGGAAACTATCTAGGAATTCCGGAAAGTCTGGGAAGTCCAAAGAGTCAAATTTTCAATTATGTTCGAGAATGTCTGGGCGAGCGAGTTCATGGATGGTCATCTAAGTTCCTCTCCAAAGGAGGTAAGGAGATTCTTATTAAATCGGTTGCTCTGGCATTACCCAATTATGTCATGTCATGTTTTAAGCTCCCCCAAGGTTTAACTGCAAAGTTAACCAGCGCGATTTCAAAATTTTGATGGAGTTCCAATGGATGTAACCGCGGTCTCTATTGGTTTGCATGAGACAAATTATGTATTCCAAAAGAGGATGGAGGTTTAGGTTTTAAGTCTCTGGAAGATTTTAATACAATCTTATTAGCTAAACAATACTGGAGGCTGATACAGTTTCCAAATTATTTGGTAGCTCGGGTGTTGCGCGGGAGATATTTCAGGAAGGTTCATCCCTTGAACGCAAAAAAACCTAATTCACCCTCCTTTGGTTGGAAAAGCATTTTTTCAACTCAAGCGTTACTCAAGGAAGGGGTTAGAATGGAATCAACACATCAGTTTGGAATGATCCGTGGATCCCCGACATAAATCCACGACCCGCGAGAGGTCGAGGCAGTGTTTGACATCCTAGGCTACAAGTTCAACATTTAATAGACCCTACAACAAGGGATTGGTATCTACCAATCTTACAAGAGTTTATCGACCCAGTGGATGTGGAGATCATCCGGGGTATTCAACCAAGTCGTACTACCACTTTTGATGGGTTGGTATGACACTATACAAAATCTGGAAAATAACGGTTAAGTCGGGCTACAAACTCCTTAACTCCTTGGCGATAAACAGGCTGAATAACAATGGCTGGGGACCAGGACTGGAAGCTCTCAAGGCTTTTGCTTAGAAAATAAAATGTCCCCTTAAGGTACAACATTTTGTCTAGTAACTTGCCACGATGAGCTTGGCGGTGGCGTCAGAGATCACAAAAAGGAGCATACAGTGTGATATAATGTGTCAGCGGTGTAGAAATGCTCCGGAGACTATTAATCATGTCTTCTTTGAGTGTGAATCAATTCAACAAATCTGGAATTCCTACAGGAGTCCGACATTACCGGGGATTTTCCCAACACGTTCACTTTATACGATCTTACATTATCTGTTCTGGCGAAAATCTATACGGGATCAAGGCAGGGGTCATGACCTCTATCCATGGGTGTTATGGTACATTTGGAAAGTAAGGAATAAAAAGGTTTTCCAGGGCATCCAATTAGGAGTGGAAGAGATTCTGCGCGATGCGGAGACTGACTTGATAGCCTGGGAAGAGGCGAATGTCGCTTCTGCCCCGAATGTTGAACGGTTGCCCCTGGTGAATTCAAGACCTTCAGGGCTGATATGCCGCTTAGACGGCTCTTGGAAACATTCTGAGCCCAACTCTGGGCTGGGCTGGGTATGTCAAGACGAGGAAAATAAGGTAATTTTGCTAGGGGCAAGATGTGTTCGGCGAAGCTTGTCACCGCTGCATTCAGAGATGGAAGCACTGTTGTGGGCTATGCACGAATTGCGTACTAGGAGAATAGATTGCCAGATTTTTGAGACAGGTTGTGCAGAGCTACCAAGGATCCTCCAGTACCCAGATGACTGGCTAGCTTTATATACAGTGATCAAAGATTTCCACCTTCTTCGTGAGCAGCTCCCGGGGTTTTCGATTTCTGCCATTCCGCGCACGGCAAATGTACAAGAGGACTGTCTGGCTCGAGGCTCCCGTATTTTTCATACTAATTATATTTATGTAGAATCTGTTCCTCCAGAATGGACAACCAGTAACGAAGTGACTTTTTGATTATTGTTTGGTTGACAAAAAAAAAAATGAAAAAGGAATACATATACCAGCATGTATCATAAAGACAAATCTAAAATTATTACATAACGTATCTGAGCTATATTTGATGGTCATTTTACTAAATTTATTTTTCTTGTCGCATCTGCTGAATTCATATTTTTCTTAATAATTGGACGATTCTCCCATTACACTTAACCTTCAACTTGCTTTTTTTTTTTTATAATACTCACTAAAAAAATAGTCACTAAGAGATGAAAAATTTTGTATCACACTTCTTTTTAGTCAGCAACAAGATTCATTAACCCCAAAAAAATTACAGAGGCTTCTATCAGTTTGCAAGATATTATGAAATATACGAAGTTTTAATCAAGATCGTAAGCATAAAGTTCTCCGCAACGAGATTCAATCTATTTTCGCTAGTTTTGGGTGTATTCTTGAGACGAGAGTCCATGAATCTCGGTCTCTTCCTCTAATGGCTCGAGCTTTGGATGGTTGTTAGCACCACTTTATAAATCGGCTAAGCCGGTCTCTTATGCGGTTCATTTTTCCTCTACTAGTATTGAGTTCTTATGTTCATTTGTCTATGCATTCAATCTGGCTTCTCAACGGAAGGAGCTATGGAATGATCTTTTGGAAAATCATGCTTCACCAATTTTCAATTCAAAGCCATGGTTGATCATGGGGGATTTTAATGAAACTATATATGTCAGTGAGCATTCTGGCCAATCTAGTTTGACCTCCGGTATGTTGGAATTTCGAGATATTCTATCAACATGTTCCCTATCGGACTTGGCTTACCAGGGTACACATTACACATGGTGAAACCATAGAGATGGAGATCTAGTGAGCAAGAAGTTGGATAGGGCTCTCATCAGCGACTCGTGGCTTGATAAGTTTCCCTCTTCTCATGCGGTTTTTGAATCTGGTGGTGTCTTTTACCATGTTCGATGTTTTGTACAGTTGGGTGATGCTCCGCCGCGGCTTCGGCGTCCTTTTAAGTTTTTCAAAATGCTCACTTCACTGGAGAATTTTGTGACTACTGTTGATGAGTTTTGGCAGAATACAGAGGGGCTCTTTGTATCAAGACAAACTCTTTATCGGTTGTCTCGCAAGCTGAAGCTATTAAAGCCTGTTCTTCGCTCTTTGAGCAAGACGAGTATTGGCCATCTCCCAACTAAGGTTAAGGAAGCATATGAGATCTTATGCACAAATCAGACGGCGACTTTGAATTTTTCATCGACTTCTACTTTTTTGGAGGAGGAGGTTGCTTCTGAGGGGTGGTCTTTTTTGTCTTCATTGGAAGAGTCGCTTTATCGACAAAAGCCTCGGATCCGTTGGCTATAGCTTGGGGATCAAAACACAAGATTCTTCCATAAAACATCCCAGGAAAGAGTTTCTCGTGATGTTAGACGAGTTATTCGTGACGAAACAGGTGCTTTAGTCACATCTCAACAAGGCATTAAGATAGTGGTTAGGCTTGGTTCAAAAAAAATTTTACGGTTTGCTCCGGAAGATTATGTTGGTGTGGCTGACAATGTCTTGGAGAAGTTTATTGATTTCCGGTTTCAATGAATGATATGGGTATGTTGGTTCATGAGGTGTTGCTAGAGGAGATAATTTAGTTTTATTTGCAATGCCTTCAAGTAAAGCTCCGAGTCTTGATGGCTATACAAAGAAATTTTTGTCAAAGTGTGGCCGATTGTGGGTAGTAATGTTGTGGTTGTTGTACGATCTTTCTTCATCAACGGTTACTTGCAAAAGGGTATTAACTCAACAATCCTTGCGTTGATTCCAAAGAAAGAGAAATCTGTGGAATTTAAGGATTATCGACCCATTTCTTGTTGCAACATTTTATACAAAATCATATCTAAGATTTTAGCAAATAGATTAAAGAGTGTTCTCCCAGAGTTTATATTGCCGAATCAATCTGCTCTTATACAAGATCGTCTGTTGCAGGAAAATATTTTGTTGGCAACATAGCTAATCAATGATTATCACAATCTGAATATATCGAGTAGATGTGCTATGAAGATAGACATCACCAAAGCATTTGATGATGTGAAATGAGATTTATTGATTACAGTGCTACGTGTTATGGGGTTTCCGGACATCTTTATTGAATGTATTCAAATCTGCATTTCGTCGCCATCCTTTTCGATACAAATTAATGGGGAGCTAGCGGGTTTTTTCTCAAGCATCTAAGGTCTGAGGCAAGGGTGTTCTCCATCATCCTATTTATTTGTTATAGCTATGAATGTTCTTTCTGCGCTATTAAACAAGAAGGCGTATGATGGTTTGATGGGGTATCATCCCAAATGTCGTAACCTTGGTTTAAGACATCTATCTTTCGCCGATGATATTTTGGTATTCATTGATGGCACAAGGAGGTCTGCTGAGGCGGTGATGCACATCTATGATAAGTTTGCTTCCATGTCTGGCTTGCGTATTAGTCTTGAGAAATCAAACATTTTCATGGCCGGTATGCCCGCGCATATACGAGAAGCAATCCTGAATTCTTTTTCGTTCCGTTTGGATCATTTTCCGGTTCGTTATCTTGGATTGCCATTTACTACAAAAAGGTTAACAAAGGATGACTATGAGCCTCTTATGGATCGTATTAGGGGCAATTTTAAAGCGTGGACAGTGTGAATGCTATCTTTTGCGGAGCGATTGCAATTACTTCTCTCGGTTATATCTACTATTACTCAATTATGGTGTTCGATTTTTTGTCTGCCAAAGCAATTTTTGAGGGAGATAGACCAACTTTGTGCTTCTTTCCTGTGGTCTGGAGCTGAGTTGAGTAGTCGAAAAGAAAAAGTGGCATGGGATGATGTATGTAAACCAAAGGAGGAAGGTGGATTAGGCTTAATATCTACTCTAGAGGTTGATATGGTTGCTGGACTTAAACTAATTTGGAGGATCTTTTCCTCGGGAAAATCTCTTTGGGTGGATTGGGTCAAGATCTATCTTATGCGCGAAGGTTCTTTTTGGTTAGCCTTGGACTCCACAGGCTCTTGGAATTGGCGGAAAATTTTGAAACTATGACATACTGCTTCATCGTTTCTTCATGTGGAGATAAAGGATGGTCGCTTGACTTCCTTTTGGCTTGATCACTGGACACCTTTGGGTTGTCTTATTGACATTTATGGCCAACAAGACCCTCGGGATTTTGGTATTCCTTTGACTATGTCGGTTCATGATTTTGGAGCAACCGGTTAGCGTATTCGGCATCGTCGGACTGCGGTTATAATCTTATAACTTCTGCATTGCAATCTTTATCTCCCCCTTTGGATGATGCTGGTCTGGATCTTTTTACATGGAAGCATGGTGATGATTCTTACAAATCAGTTTTTTCATTAAAGAAAACTTGGCAGCTTGTTCGCACACGAGCTGGTATAGTGTCTTGGTCGAAGGGACTCTGGTTTGCTCACTCAACTCCAAAGCACTCCTTCATCACTTGGCTTGTGGCGAGAAATAGGTTAGACACTTTTGATCGCCTTTCATCTTGGGGTATACAAATTGATCCTACATGCTTTCTATGCCTTATAAGCTTGGAAACTCGGTCCCATCAGTTTTTTGATTGCTCCTTTGGCCGTGAAATCTGGAGACAGCTTGCTACTGGGGTTCTGCAATAAGTGTTGTGTACTCTTGGGAGTTGTTAATGCCTTTACTCTCTTCTACCTCCCTCAATTCTCAGAGATTATTCCTATTGAGGCTAGCTTTTCAAGCGGTTCTTTACCTAACCTGGACTGAAAGAAATAGAAGACGCCACGGAAGTAGCCTTCTTTTGCCTGGAGAAATCATCAAAGAGGGAGATAAACACATTCGGCAGAAATTACTTGCGTTGCAAGGAACTCACCCTACAAAGTTCAATGGTCTTCTTCTTTTGTGGTTTTCTACAAGAGTATGAGTTTTGTAAAGAGTTCAATTCTTTCATTCTAAAATTTTTTGTATTGGTTTTTTGTTGCTAATAAAGTTTTCGTTTTGTTTTCAATTTCCAAGCTTGTGCCGCCAGTGTATCCACTATGGGTCCCTGAATAGGGGGTCACACGTGAGATTAGAGAGTTCTCTCGCGGCCCAATATCCTGAGCGAACAGTGTAGTTCCCAAATTTCGTGAATGACCAGCTGTAGCCATCACTTAAATAGTTTTTTGATGGACGGATGCTTAAAATCCGGGTGATATCTTCCGTGACAAACAACTCAAATAGTCGATCCTCTTTCCACTGTTTAGTCGACGCATCGATCAGATCATTGATGTAAAGGTGGGGGTTTCTCTCCTGAGCGACACCCACCGGGATTCGCGCTGGAGTCACAGGAATCCAGGAGTCGCTCCAGACTTTGGTGGTCATTCCGGATCCAATCATTTTTCGAAGACCTGAACAAAGCAGGGGTTTTGCTACCATAAAGCTCCTCCAACCATAAGATGGTCGATTCGAGAATTGGACCTCCAGGGGGCTGCAATATTTAAAGTAACACCCTCTAAGCACTCTACTTATAAGGGAATTTGGGAATTTAATGAGGTGCCATAATTGTTTAGCCAACAGAGCGAGGTTGAACTCTTCAAAGGTTCTGAATCCTAAACCTCCTTTTGAGAGTTGAGTGCATAGGTTGTCCCATGATTTCCAGTGGATGCCTCGGCTGTTCGCTATAGAGCTCCACCACAATCTGGCTATTGCACTACTTAGTTTGGCACATATCGCTTTTGGGAGGACGAAGCAAGACATAACATAGGTTGGAAGCGTCTGAGCTACTGATTTTATTAATACCTCCTTTCCACCTTTGGAGAGAAATTTCGCAGACCATGAGTTGATTCTTGATTGGAGTCAATCTCTGACAAAAACAAAAACTTGGGCTTTTGATCCATGGATCTTCTGTAGGAGACCGAGATAGGTTCCCATTTCTCCTTCTTGGTGTATTCCTAATACCTCCCTTATCTTCGTCCTTTCTTCCGTTTTGATATCAGCTCCAAACATAACTTATGACTTTGATAGGTTTATTAATTGGCTGAGACTTCTCCATATTGGTGGATAATGTCGATGGCTTCCTTTCCTTGTGCTTCAATAGCCTTACAAAAGAAGAGGCTATTGTCGACAAAAAGAAGGTGGGAGGTTGAAGGGCTAGCTCGTGATATCTGCATGCCCTGAACCCTCCCAAGCCATTCGGCTTCATGGAGTTGCGCAATCAGGGCTTTTATGCAGATGATGAACAGGTATGGGGGAGATCGGGTCTCCCTGACGTATCCCACGGGAGGGGGAGATCTTTCCCTTTGGGGCATCGTTAAGGAGAATCTTGTAAGAAATTGATGAGATGCAGAACATGATCCAACCGACCCACTTGGGCGAAAATCCCATCTTGAGCATAAGTACTTCAAAGAACTTCCACTCTACCCTGTCGTATGCCTTACTCATATCTATTTTAATCGCCATGAATTTTTTACTGTAAGTTGGGTTGGATCTTAGAGCATAGAAATTTTCTTGGGGAATAAGGATATTATCAGTAATAAGTCTTCCCGAAACAAAGGCATATTGCATTTCAGAGATAAGGCTCGAGAGAATTTTCTTTAGTCTGAGATTGAGAATCTTCGAGATCACTTTGTAGCTAACGTTACAAAGGCTGATGGGTCTAAACCCAGACATTTCTTGAGGTTGGTCCGATTAGGGATGAGGCAGATGTTGGTGTCATTTAGATCTTTCTCAAAGAGACCAATGGCGTGGAATTTCCTTACTAGCTCGACTAGGGCCTTGCTAGTTAAGTCCCAATAGGATTGACAGAATAATGCCATCATCCTGTCCGGTCCCAACGCTTTCTAAGAGCCTATAGAGAACAATGCTCTTTTTATTTCCTCCTTTGAGAAAACCGAGTAAGTGAAGCGTTCATCTCATCCGTAATAGACACGGGAATGTCCTTTAGAATCCTCTCAAAGTCGCTTGGATTTGTGGATTCGAAAAGGGAATTGAAATAATCCTCGATGACACTTTTGATGCTCGCTATCGATCCATTCTCCTTCATGATTAAGCAAACCTAGGTTGCGGTTACGGGCTCTTCTTTGTTTTGTCGAGGCGTGGAAGAACCTAGTGTTCCTATCTCCTTCTTTTAGCCAATTGGTTCTGCTATTCTGCTTCCAATAGATTTCTTCCTCCAAGTAAGCTAATCCAAGTTTCTTTCTCTGGTTGGGCTTTGTCGATGCTATCTTGGAGTTCTTCGATTAGCTTCTTCAAATTGGATTTAGCACCTTTTTTCCACGCCGATATTTCTCGTATACACGATTGGATTAACTTGGAGAAACCATCAGATTCATTTAATTGGTTTGAGTTCCAGCCTCGGGCGATAGCTTCCCTTAACCCCAATTTACCTAACCATCGTTTGTAAAATTTAAAATTCTTCCCAAAACATTGGGGAAAGTTTTGAACTGTGGTGAGGAGCGATCTGTGGTCAGATCCCCACATCTTTAAGTATTCCACATAAGTGTGTGGGAAAATATGGTGTCACTCTTCGTTCCCCATGGCTTTATCTAGGCGGTAATTTATCATGTCGTTTCTCCTTCGCCCTGCCCACGATATTGCGTTTCCTTTGTAGGGTATATCGATGAAGCCAAAGCACTGGATCGTGTCACAAAAGGGGAGGAACGACGCCTCTGATCTACGTTTCCATCTTTTTCTTGTGATTTCCAGTTATTTTATTGAAATCTCCAATAGTGAACCATGCACCAAATCTAGAAGTAGAAATTTGGGTTAATCTCTCCCAAACATTTCCTCGGCATTCAACCACCAGATCTCCATAGAAAAATGATAAAAACACTAGATTTTTATCAATAATAGTCTCAATATCCAATACACGATTGTTCAAACATAAAACTTGGACAGGGAAATCTCTAGAATAAAATAAGCCAAGACCTCCACTCAAGCCCTCGGGATCAACAATGATCAAACTATCGAAGCCCAAAGATGCTTGGAGATCCTGCAAACACAAACGATCGATTTTTGTTTTTGAAAGAAAAACAAAACCTGGGGAATACAACCGACACATTTCTTCCAGTTGATGGGATGTAGTCTTAGATCCCACCCCTTGACAATTCCAAGCTAAGATCCTCATTTGGGGAGGTTGGATGGGTTCTGAGACCCCATCAAACCTTCACTGTTTGAGGAAAATGACTTGGTAGCTAAGACGACCTCACTGTGAGGGAAAATGAGTTTCTTCTTGCTCTTTGACTTAATCACTTTTTTCTCTTCTGGAACCGGTTTAAGAGACAGTCGCAGCGAAAGTTTTTCCTAAAACGGTTTTAGCTTCTTAGAGGCTCCTCCTAAACCAGCTTTTGGGATTCTCTGCATTTTAGCTACTGGGTCCTTAACAGATTTTAAAAGTTGTGGGAGAGTCTTCACAAATCCAATTGCTTTCCCCTTATCATTTTGGCTTTTAGCCTCAGAAATTCCCAAC
Organism: Anastatica hierochuntica; assembly: GCA_900406275.1. Lineage (NCBI taxonomy): Eukaryota > Viridiplantae > Streptophyta > Magnoliopsida > Brassicales > Brassicaceae > Anastatica > Anastatica hierochuntica. The sequence goes on from OVAN01006661.1 coordinate 16,100, forward strand.
TCAGAAAGGCCCAACTCAGAAAGACCCGATTCCAGCCTTTGAGGCTTCTTCAGCGGATACAAATTTCTCTCCTTGCGGAGTCAAAACCACAACGGAGATCTCTGTTTCTGGGCACTCGTCGGAGAAGGGGAAGACTCCAGTGTCAGGATCCTCCTTAAGATCGGAATTGGTTCCTCTGAAATTGTATGCTCCACACTTTGTTGGTTGGCTTCCTTGTCTCCAAGTTCCTCACCGAGGAGATCGTCACCCTCCGCAGCCTCGTCATCCATAATAACATTAGCCTCACAAAGCTCTTCCTCCAATTCTTTTAAGGACTTCTTTTCCGCGATCTTCATTGCCTCTGGATCTCTCTGATTAACTTCCTCACATTCCGCTAGCAAGTCTTCCCAGTCACCGGGTGTTGTTGTTCTCTCTAGTAGTGACGATTTTTGTCTCCCGTTATCGATCTGATTCTCTGTAGCCGATTTTGTCGCAACAATGGCGTTAGAAACATTTACCATCGGCGGTAGAGGCGGCTTCTCATTCATTGGGTCTTCGTGGTGAGAGACAATCTCCGCATCTTTGTTAGAGGTAATTGTGGCCAATGGATCGACAACTATGGCCTTGAGACCGACAATAATGGCCTTTGGATCAACATCTATGGCCTTCCGTTTCTTTATCTTTGTAAAGCATCTAAGGGGGTTCTGGCTCCTTAGAAAGAGAGGGGTTCATGGAGCTTCCCCGGTTCTGGTGGGAATTCGGGTTGCTGTTTTGGTGACGGGGTTCACAGAGTAGAGTAGGTGAGGATGCTTCCTGTTTCTTCTTCCTGAGATCCTCTGTCAAAAGTTGATCGTTAGAATTTTCCATGTTTGAGTTGCGGTGACGATAATGGTTGTCTTGGTTGCGGTGGGAGGCATGACTGGTTGGAGCCGTAGGGGGTTTGTGTCGATGGGAGCTCCTATTGTCAATTTGAGGAGAAGTTTCATTCCGGTTGTGGCCTCTTTTTGGTTTCCACACAGCATTCGGAGGTAGCTGAGGTATCACTCTATTTCTCGATTCAGAGGATAAAGGCATATAGTCCTCCCGATGATGGGGATGAGTGGATGCTGGTTCTGTGTGTATTTGATGCCAAACTGATGGTCTCTTGTCCATGTTCCTGTCAAAGTCCTTGTCCAAGTCCTCGTCCTTGTACAAATTGCGACGAACATGCATCCGACCATGAACTTGGTCTCTTGCTTGGGTCGACACATTGGTCGGGTGTGCCTCAATAACTTTGTATCTCTTAGCAGCTCTTATTGGTGAGGATTCTTGGTTCGTTGGATTTTCTTGCTTCTTTCGAAGGGCTTTTTTCTCTGCTTGTAAGCGTCTCTCCGCTCTGTTTAGTTTCCTATGTTCCTCAGAAAGCATAGGGCAATATCTTTCGTCGTGAGAGATGAGGCGGCAGGTGTAACAGTAACGATATAGTTTCTCATAAGTGAACTCCACTGAAGCTACTTCACCAGTTTGAAATCTCGCCCGCGTCTTGAATTTAAGGGGCTTTGTTACATCTATGGCAACCTGCATACGCGAGTGATCTTCGTCCGCCACAATGAATTACCCCAGTGAATTACCGAGGTATTTGAAGTTTGATTCATCCAAAATAGAGTTAGAACTCCAGTAATCGTTATCCAGAAGGTAATGGTGCTTGGAAAGTCTTCTCCTCCACTCATACTCCATCTTACAAGCGAGAAAGACCATAAATTATAGTGATACGGACGTCGAATCATGACTCGGAGAAGATCTTCCTCGTTCTCAAAATCGAATTGGAATTTGCCTATGCTGAGATTAAGGCCTTTAACTCTGCCTTCAACGTTCCACTCTCTCTCACTTGGCATGAGTGTAAGGATAACATTGATGTGTTGGCCTTCATGGAAGGTTCGACCAACAAGAGAGAGTTTAAATTTTGCCAATCTTTCTGAGAAGTAAAAAGCTTGGATGTCTACAAATCATCTTCTTCATCTTCTAGTTGCAGGTGTTGGGACTGAAGCTTCTGTTTGTTCTGCGACGCGCCTTCCCCGTCTCAGGTCGATGGCGAGGTGGACTTGATCTCCACTAGCTGGGGACAGGTTTAGTTCCTGCTCTGGGGGCCATGAGAAACAGGACCAGAGGAGCTTGTACGGGTGGGAGAAAGATGGCAGGCGAGTAAGTGAGGGATGGTTATTAATGTCTTTGAAAAAACAGGGGAAAGCAGGGGAGAGAGACAAGAAAAGGAAGAAAACAGGGGAAGTAGCAAGGTGTTTTGGGGGAGAAGCAACAGGTTGGAGAGGTAAGGAAGAGGTTTAGAGTCACCGGTTTCAAGCTTTGAGATGTGTCATTGGTGAGAAAGGGAGAACGGGAGATTTGGTGAAGGAGACAGAGAGAAGAGAAAGGAGGTTAGAGTTTTGGATGGAGGTAAGAGAATGAAGAAGTGTATAAGTCATGGTCTCTTCTCCAGCGAAACCACCGTGAAAGATCCCGGAGGACCAAAAGACAATAGGCCAAGCTACTATATGAGGTAAGAAAAAGTGGCTGGGAGAGGGTCAAAGAGGTGTCAGACTAGGATTTTGAAAAACAAGCATGGCTTATCAAAAATAAATCTATCTCACTGCTTTGTCCATATAAAATATGTTTTCTTTATAAATGTTAAAAATAAATTTCCCATAATTTCCTCAGATATGGGTTTTCCAATACGGAGTGAACTTCTAGTTAATGTTTGGTTTACAAAAAAATATTTCGCATAATTTTTTTGTTTATAAAAAATAAAATAAATTAGGATGTATCATTTGTAGATAAAATTTAGCAAAACACAACAAAATTGCATCTTGTAAATATGCTTTAGGCCACAAATTTATTATGATCGGCCCTGCATCTACTTCGCCTAAGAAAGATGATTTCTAAGGAACAAGGTAGGAGAAGAGCTATAGTCTGTCGGATTTAGATAGAAATTTATTCAACACACACAAGAAGTGTACTTAGCCAGAATATAACAGAACATGTCAGAAACCTCATTGAATTTACATCGGATACTAGTAAAAAACAAAAAAAATTGAAGATCTCTCTCTCTCTCTATGATGAAGGTGAGTTAAAAGAAAAAAAGAGAGCTTTCAGATTATCCTCTGTATCATATAGGGGTAGAAAAAAATACTCGAAGCCAAAGAACCGAACTGAAACCGACCCAAAAAATCAATCTAAACGATGAACCAAACTTTTAAAATACTGAATGGATCTTAAACTCTATAATCAAAAGAATCGAAACTGAATTAAAAGCCAGCCGAGATATTTCGGGTACTCAAAAACATTTAAATTATAATTATATACCTGGATATATTAGTTATTCAAAAAGTATGCAGAATACCTGAAAATATCGAGAATATACGAAAAGTATCAAAAGATATATGAAATATTCAAAAAAAAAAAGTACCTCATAATATTCGAGATACCTGAAAAAATTCCAAAATACATGAAATATCAGAAATACTAGCAACCTCCTCCCCAATGGCACTGGCGCCACCATCAAAGTCTCTTAACATCGAACCGCCGCTACAAACTCCTCCGAAATCACCACAATTGACACCTAGACCGTCACTACCCCTAACAAAACCAAACCCACTCGAATCTCATCCTCTAAAACCCATAAACTCCGAATCACACACTAAACAAGAGGATCAAATCCACAATCCAGAGAGAGCAGAGACCAGCCTTACGAAGAAGATTCTGAAAGATAAGAAGGATCTGAACACAAAGATCACGGGGAAAGTTAACAAAAACAGGGGAAATGCAATTTGGTCAGGGAAACAAAATTCAATGCCGACGACAATGATGTTGTTTGTTAACAGTAATGTACAAGGGATCAACACGTCTCTCTCGCTCGATTCATCTTCCATCGACCACCATATAATTGATGTGGTAAGTCTCCACTCTTGAGCTTATGCCCACACTTACTTATATAGTATCAGAGCAATTATTCCGCTATGACCCGATAACTTACTCGATTGTGGGCGCACCTCATGGCTATCCACAAAAAAACTTCATGCATCATATGTCCAAACTTAAATGTGAGGGAGCCACTCTTGAGTTAGCTTTTGGGTGTGAGTTAGACTCACACTTAATAATATGGTATATGTGGATGCTAAATCCACACCAAGAATTTGTAAAATAAAAAGAGAGAAGAGATTCGTGGGATGAATCCTGTTTGAGCTAAAGATGGAATAATCGACGAGGTTATTGTATTCATAATGGTTCGTTTACAAATGATTATGAATAAGCTTGATTATAACGAGATATTACAAAGAAAATGAAAGAGATTACAAAGAAATTGAAAAGGATTTTCATATGTCTCCATCAATGAATCAATGTAAAGAAAAATAATAAAGTGTAAGTCTTTTTTATCAAAATGGAGGAGAGAAGAGAGGTGGCGTCACTTTGTCCATCCTTCCTTTTAAATAGATATGATACCTCCCCCTTTTTCTCAACTGCCACCATGATCTTTGCCTTTATTTTCGCAACCGACTCCTCAATACATGGACCGAGTCTTCTCGCCTTTGACTCTCTTTTATGGGCCTCAGGTACCTCCGGTACCTAGACCTCAGGTACCTACGATACCTGGACCTCCAGTACCTAGACCTCCGGTGCCTGGACCTCTGGTACCTAGACCTCCGGTTCACGGACCTCAGGTACCTGAATTTTGATAGCATTTTCTCTGGGCTTTAATATTTTTATTGGGCCTTGAAGGGGATGAGATTTGGGCCCGACAGTTGTCCCCCAGCATTCAGAGCGAGATCTTGAGGTCTTGGATGCGAATCGGGTCC
>OVAN01006662.1:0-20903 GCA_900406275.1 Anastatica hierochuntica
CCAGGTAGCTGGTGAGCTGAGTTGCTCCATAGCTGTTGGGTTGCTCTGATGTGTGCGAGCTGCATGGAGATCGGGGCGAGCCGTGGTCACAGCCTCTGGTCTCCTGCAAGCCTCCGGATATGGGGTCAGGTCTCGTGCATGATACACTGAGGTTGAGGTTCTGCCCCTAGATGGAATTGAGGTACCTCCTCCAGATCCGAAAACGGGAGGTGGTGGAGGTGGTCGAGAGCTCAGATCAGGTAGTGAGCTAGTCGTCGCTACATTAATTCCCATAGCTATGGTGTTTGGAGGGCTAAACGTAGGGGCAGTCCCAGCAAGAGGTGTCTGGAAAACAGGTCCCTGCCCCTCAGGAATCAAGTTGTTAGGATAGAATCCAGGCGTCCTCGAGGAGACGAGGGTTCGGATATTAGGTCTCGGAAAGTAACCCCCGAGCTTTGACACTGCGAAGGTTGGGCGGCTGTGGTCAGAGACCTCGTTGCTTCTTCGAACTGTTGTTGTCGGAGAGCAAGCTGCTGCATTGTGCGTTCGTTTTCCTGGGCTCTATCGACCAGTTGCATCATCATTCGGCGGATCTCAGAAAGCTGAGCCTCCGCTTGATTCGGAGCGGATATTTGTGGCAAAGAGCCAATTGGGAGTGGTTGTTTCGGGTTTCTGTGGGCTAATAGCCCTGAGGTATTGCCACCAGAGGGTCCTTGATTGGTTGTCCCGGTGGTGGTCTGATCGGATTGAGCACCAACCGAAGGCTGCCGCTCAGAGCGGTGATCGGGATGCTGAGGCTCCGCGGAAGGGAGATTAGAGCCTCCATCATTCGGAGAGCCATAGCTNTCGATAGGATTCATTCTCAAGCTACTGAGTAAGGGATTCAGTTATCTCGTCCCCACAGACGACGCCAAATGTGAGGGATTAAACTCACATCTTAAGATTTTGTGAATAGTGTTTAGGTTTAGGGAGAGATTACGTGGGTTGAATCCCGTAAGAACTTAATGAATGAAAGCTATTTGTATTGATGATTATAATCGGAATTAAGAGTACAAAAGAAGTTTAGTGCAACGAATGATCAATGAAATAGATATCAATATTACTTAAGAATGATTTCCTCGATACAATGGTAATTAGAAAGTAGGTAAAAGTCTCTAGGTTGAAGATGAGTTGAAGAAGCCTCTTGTTCGCCTCCTCTTCCTCTTATATAGCTCTCTTCCTCGTTGGAGAACTGTTGTAACTACTCCGAGATCTCCTCCTTGATTTCCGGAGTGTTTAACAGCTTGTTTGACCGAGTCCGTGACCTTTTCCATTCGTCCGAAATCTGCTGCGCCAGCTCCCTATTCTACGAGACCTGGTGCGCCAGCTCCCTGTTCTATGAGACCTGGTCTTCTCCACATCCGCGGATATTGGCAAAGCCTGTTTTTATCTTGTCGCGATAGCTAATTCCTTTTGGATATGACTTAGGCCCATTTCAAGCTCAAAGTTATTTCTCTTAGGCCTTACTCACGATTCGAGCTACCTCTCGGATAGTGGGCCAGATTTAGGCCCAACACCAGCCAAACCCACAAAAACCGTAAAACCCGCAGAAATGCTAAATAACGTTAAATCGTAAAACTGCAAAACCGTAAAAGAACCATAAAGTCATATAATCGCAAAAACCGTATAATCGTTAAACACGTAAGATCATAAAAGACCGTAGAACTGTAAAAACCGAAAAGTCCGCAAAAAAAACCGTAAAAGCCGCAAAAAAGCTGAAAAACCGCAAAACTTCAAAAACCTACAAAACCGCGAGAAGCGTGATTACCATTTTAAGTAAATAACTTCTTTCCGAAAAAACCCGTGAAATATGAAAAAACGATAAAAACGGTAAAAACATTGTTTTTCAAAAAAAACACATTTTTCGTAAAATCGCAAAAACCGTAAACCGCAAAAATCAGAAATATCATTTTCCATTTTTTGCAAAAATCGAAAAACTGTCAAAACCGTATATATCAATTTTTGCCAATATATTTTCCGTAAAAATCATGAATATTGTTTTCTGCAAAAAAAAAAGATTATAATGTTTTCTAAAAGTTATGTGTATCTAGATGATAGTACAAATACACTAGATAATAGTACAAACACACAAACAAAATATTAGTTGCATCTAGATGTAGAATTTAAAAATACAAACAAACTGGTTGTCGCGTCTAGCTAATGCGATTGGACACAATATCTAGACGTGGTATTCAAATACAAAAACGAACATACCCTTAATAGATATATGTTGGTTTAAATTATTTGTGGTTGTTTTTATTTATTCTTGTAGAACTCAAAGACAGAGACTAGAAGCAGCAACACAAATCTGATATCTAAAGTTAGAGTCGCTAGATAGCTAAGTTATTTAAGTTGATATCTAAAGTTACATTCACTAGATCGTTTTCTTATGGTCAAATATGTTCATTTTTAACGTAGTTCATTGATTTAGGGTTGGAAATTTGATCCGAACCAAATTCGTTTAGGGAAACCCAAATCCGAAGATGAATCAATATGCAAAAATAGCTGATCAAATTCCCTTCGGCGATGTCTCGGGCATCAGGTTTTATCTAAATCCGATTTGAACTCGAGCATATACTCGACAAACCCAAAAACCATGAATCAGACCCAACTCGAAATACACGAAACACTTGAAAACTCTAATACCGAAACCTAAACATGAAAAAATTGAAGAAAAAAAACCAAACTTAAACCCGCAAAATCTAAAATTATCTAAACCCGAAAAAAATATCGGATATACCTGGGTTTCAGTAGGTTTACTAAATCCAACTTAAACCCAAAAAATTGGAACCGAATTCGACTCGAATTTTTCAAAAATCCTAATTAATGGATTATATAGAGAAAGAGTTCAGAAACTGAACCCGAACCAAACTTGAACTCTAACGAAATCTCGAACACCAATCCTACATTGATTGATCAACTGTTTACATTGTCATGGGCAATATAAGGGGTCATAGTGGCTAGTGATTAAAAATTTTAATGCCTTCATTTGCAAGACGGTTGGTACATCTTAAAGCATTTCTATTAAGGAATGAGAAAGCATCGAGCTCAAAATAATTTCTTTTAGTGAAAGAGAAAGTATCGAGTACTGATAAACCTGAGTTGAATCCGACCTTAATTTTTCAAAAACTTGAATGGATCCTATAGAATTGGAGTTCGGACCCAAACTAGATCCAAACTCAAACGGGATCTCGAACGCCCAACACTACATTGATTGATCAGTTGTTTACATTGTCATGGGCAGTACAAGAGGTAATAATGGCCAGGGGATTACAATTTCTATTTCCTTCCTTTGCGAGAAGATTGGTGCATCTAAAAAGCTTTTCTTTTAGTGAAAGAGAAAAAATTGTTTAGATAGATGATATAGATTTTTGATAAACTATGGAGTTCAAAGTTTATAACATACCGATTGGAATAACATCTTAATTTTCTATACGAGAGGAGTATGTATCTTTAATTTTTTTTTAAACTAAACACGTCAATACTTTGGTAAAAGTTATTTTAGAATTTAGGACTCAAGTTCCCGCAAACTTGCCTCGAGGAAAGTTCTACATTAATATTTTTTTTTGTAAATGGGTTCTACATAAATAATGATGATGCATGGATTTCAATATTTAAAATATTCTATGCAGTTGTTACATTTGAAAAGTGGAAAAAATGGAAAAAAAATTGGAAAGATATGATCAAACATATTTAGAAGTTTTAAATGAATAAAATGTATATAAAATTTCAAAGACGTTGAAAGAACACAACACAATATAAGGATGAATGGAAAAATCTTGAATTTCAAAATCTTTATTCGCAATACATGCTAAAAGTTTCTTACAATTTCTCCGATAACTTACAAAGAAAAATCCATATTTGAATACACAAAGATAAAAGATAATTTTGCATTAGAGATAGACGAGAGGCAAGAAATCCAATTGATTTTTCGATATCATTACTAATTTCTCAGCTATAACCTAAGCGCATTTTAAAATCAATATTCGTGAATGAAGAAATGTTGTACAAAATGGAATATAAATAGTTGGAAAGACATCAATATCAAAAGAAAAAACCTTAGTGATTTAGAAATTACAAAACAAATATGTACTTATTGATTGTTAATGAGAATGAAAAGGTGTTGTAGAAAATGAAATATATAAAATTTAAAAGATACTAATGTCAAAGTACACAATTGTTAGGGAATTTAGAAGTTCTAACGAATAGATGCTTATCGAATTTTAAAGAGACAGAACCCTTGAAAAGACACAACCATAAGAGATATGTTTTGGGTTGTTAATTTTAGTAGAGCTAACGGTTTTTTATTTTTCTTTGAAACCCTATAAAGGAAAAATATATATTAGAATGGACGAAGATAAAAGAGAATTTTGCATTGGAGATAGATGAGAGGTAAATAATCCGATTGAAAAGGTACAAATATCAAAAGATAATTTTCAGTGATTTATAAGTTATAAACAACTAGGTTCGTGTCAAATGTTAAAAAGACGCAACCACTTAAGAAGACATAACGTTAGAAGGCATTTTACGATTATTACTATAAATAGATTATTAATTATTTTCGTTTCATATTATAACAAAAAAAATTGTTTATCGATTAAAACCACTAACCTATTAAGTATAATGAGTTATAGATTTAATCAAATTAATCGGATTGAATCAACATATGATCCATTTATCCTCCAGTTTATCGGGTATTGACACTCTTACATAGAGTTGTGGCATTAGCTCAAATATACGTTACTTTTATTATTTTTTGTTTTTGTATACGTAAACCTTATCGAATTGGAGGTTGAATAAAAATTCAAAAGATTTAGACTATTATGATGAAGAACATGATGAGTATCTTGGAGAGAATGAGAATGTTGAGAAGAGATAATAAAGAAAAGAGAAATTTGTATTCCTTGATGATAAATTATTGTTATAAGAGTGGTTCTTTAAATAGAAGAATAATTACAAAACAATATAGGACAACAAAATAATAAAAGAGAGAGAACTACCCAATTTACAAAGTAAATCAAAATTTGAAATTCAAAGTTTCTCACTCATCCAAACGAGGAAAACTAGGAAAAACTTGGTTGAACCTCATTAGCCCAACTTCACCTGACTCCACCAATTTCATGTTTCTCAGACTAGAGAACCAGAGAAAACTTGATCGAGTTTGATATATTGAACTTGATCGACCAATTCTTAATATAAATATTAAACTTTCTAGCTTTTAAGTTTTCTGTCATAGTGCAATCTAAAAAAGGTAGTTGAAAAAATCAACTATTTTGTTCCTTAATGTGCTAATGTAATTGCTCATGGTTTGTTCATGGATTGTTAATACTTGATTCAAACTTATTAGATTCATGTAATGTATAAATTATTTGTTTCTTTGTCTATTATATATCATTAATATTTGATCTAATTATCTTAGAAATAAGAGGTAATTAGAAAAATAAAACACTTTGAACTTGGATTTGTCTTAATAGGATTTTGTTTAAAATTTTTGTCCCATTAGGATTTTAATTAATGTAAATCTCATTATGCCCTTAAATTAATCAAATTATGATTTAATTGAACATTTATAATAATTATTAAGTAATTGTTTTGTTAAAGTAAAGTTTATGAAAAAAAAAGAAAATGGATAAAAAAGAAATAGGTGTTGGAAAAAAAAAGGTAAATGGAAAGTTGAAGACATGGTAAAAAAAAAACCACTTCTTCGACGAGAAACAAACCCTGGTGATATCATGGATAAAAAGAGAAATAGGTAAATGGGAAATTGAAGACATGGTAAAAAAACCACTTCTTCGACGAGAAACAAACCCTGATGATATCTTTTTCTTTTTTTTTTTTGTGCATGGCTAGCTATTTCTTTGTGATAAAAAAAAGTTAGCTATTTCTTTTTCCTCATTTAACTTCTTCGTCGTCTTCTCTCCGCCACGGCGTCTCGTTATTTACGTGACCTCGCCAGAAATTGTCTTCGGTGTCTCTCATTTCGTCGTCAGGGTACTGTTAAATCTTAAGGCTTGCGTGATTTCTTCTTTATTGGAATCTGATTTTGTCGTGTTTCGAACTTTCGCCGACTTAAATTTGATTTGTATTCAGAAATTGCTAAACGATAGTATTCTCTTTGAAATTAAGATCTGGATCTACTCAGAGATCTACGATTTTGGGAAAATCAATCACGAAGTTGCTCAATTTGATTACTTGATTTGTTAGGTTTTGTAGTCTCCGTTGTTGTTTACAGGATTTTTACTGAGAAACAGTGAACAATCTTGACACATGCTACACAGGACAAATCACGGTGCCAACAATAACATTCATGTTCAAAGGAGTGAACATGACGATGCCAATAGATAACTTAATGTTACACAGCACCGCCGAGAACTTGTCATGCCTAGTCATAGTCGCGTCCCTGAAAAATGTGAACTTTGTTGTCAATGTTATAGCAAGCATGCAGCAGCAGCAAAACCACCGTGTCTTGATCGACGTTCCCAATGGGCATATTGGGTTGGCATGTGAACGATGCTCTTAAAAGATAGTGAATGAGACATGAGACAACAATATAATTATAAGAGCATACGTACTAGCTAGTATTTAAGCAGAGATCTGTTACGTTTTGTGTGTTTTTGTGTGTTTTTCATTTTTGTCTTTTGTCTTTCTTGTTTGCTTCACCACTCTTTATTACAGAGGGTGGTGGTGTATTGCATTTGTCATTTTCTTGGTTTTAGCATTTGTTAAATTCTCTAGGGATTCGGGTCAAAAACTGTAGAGAATCAAACATGGTAGTTGATAACACTATGAACCATGTTTCTTGTTTAGTGCTTTGCTTCTATTTTGTTTCCCATCATAGTGGGCTCTAGTATTGTAACATAACGATCCAGTTGTGCTGCATGATGTAAACTAAAAGATACATCAAACACAAAACTTTCAAAAAAGAACCAAGAAAATTTAAATTGAACTATGCACTAAAAGATACACATAACTCTCAAGTATTGACTCGATCGTTTTGATTTGCGGTAGTACCGAAGAACGTAACACACAAGCATGTAGACGATCCCTTCTTCACATACCCCACGAAATTAGATACTTGTCTATCATTGCTGAGAATAATCAGAGGATTCCCTCCTTGATTCACCATCTCATAGTTGAACTCGGTATTAACGACATTATGGTCCATTCCATAATCCTCACACATCATGATCTTCGATTGCTCCAACAAAGTAGCAGTTTCCAAAGTCACCATTCGACCACGCCTTTTTTGTCAACCACGAAACTCCACTGATCACTGCAACTAGATATCTATTCACCAGATTTAACATAGATTAGATCCATGTTGTAAAGATGATGAAAAATCAAAAAGAAGAAGACAATGAAGTTGAAGAAAAAAGGCGATATTGTTGAAGAAAAAATCGAAATATCGTGCGAGATAGGTTTACTAAAGATATTCTTAGATTTAGGTATATTAAAGATAGATTTAGGAAATAGAATTATTACAATATGGAAATTTTCTTTTTTCGTTATTTGGGTCTAATACGTTTTCTAGATAAGGTAGAACAATGTATAGTGGATAGAAAAAATAATATGCATAACGCGTTACATTTGGTAATAACCAGAATACGTATTCCAGCGTTTGGTAGATCAAAGACTAATCAGTAGAATATATATTCTAGTGTTTGGTAGACCAAAGACATATGGCTAGAATACCATCAAACGTATTCTACCGAAATTAGAAATATAAGAAACTTTTATTTACGTTATATACCAAAGGTAGATCATTGTACAACACTTAGTATACAATTTCTAAAGTAAGTAGATGGCTAGAATGAGTATTATGTACTTAGCTAGTATATTAAATAAAATATTATTGACCTATTTATTTTTTATGAAAAAATACATAAGTAGTCTTACTTATGTTTCTAATAGTTTACATGTTTTTAAAATTTTTCAAAATTTAAATTACTATTTTTTTATTTTGCAGGGGTATGAGATGTCAAAAAAAACCAAAATTACCAAAAATTCTAATTGGACAAATCCAAATTGAAAGTGTCCCGTTTTTCTAATGCTCCCTAGAAATAATGATCAATTAAAATAATTCAACTATTTGTTGTATGTTGAACAATTTACAATTAACGATCGACTCCATGATACAACTATTTTTTCAAATGCATAATTATTTTTTCAGAACTCACTTGTGTTTGTCTACTTAGTCTTTTTTATCAATCACACATTAACCAGAAGTTATTGTGTACCCAAGACGGGGTATGATTTCTACAAGTATAAAATCATTTAAAATAATACAGGATCCTCGAGCCAGACTATCTACTTGTGTGTTCGCCGTAGGCGGAATGAGAGATCATGAGAAACCTGAAAAATGTTCACGGAGATTCCAGTAGTAGTCATAAATTAGTGTATGAAGGGTTGGCCAATCATTCGGGTGTCGATTAATACTGATAAGTTCTGCACAACCTGTCTGGAAGAGCTGGCAATCTATTCTTCGGTTGTGTAGTTCTGACATCACCCATAACAGAGCTTCGAACTCTGAATGGAGTGGTGAAAGACTTTGGCGCTAACATTTCGCTCCCATCAAGATTACCTTGTCATCTCTATCTTTGCAGATCCATCCAATGCTAGAAGTGGGATCAGATTGTTTCCAAGAACCATCTACCCTACTAATTAAACCATATGAAAATGTAGGTTCCACAGAGGACTGTTCTTCTTCAAAGAAAATGATTTGTGCTTCTTTCCAGGCTAAATAATATGTCTCTGCATGCCGGAGAATTTCGTTCGCATCCAATTGTACCCTTTGAAATACTTTCTAATTTCTTGCTTTACATATTAACCACAAAATCCATGGTAAAAGTTCATAACGGTCCCTATCTTGATTCTTCAATGGATTTTTCCAGAAAAGATAGTTCATATTAGTATAAATTGAATTCGTTTGAAAGGCTTCCATTCATTTCGGGTCCTTGCAGAAATTCCAGATCTGCCTGAGTGAATCGTACTAAAAAAGACATGATTTATTTTTTACTCAACGGAACCACATCGTTTACAGATTGTGTCACATAGTACTCCCCTATGAATTAGTTTTGTAGTAACCGCCAAACTCCCTGTGATAATTTGCCACAGAAGATGTTGTATCTTTGTAGGGCATTTTATTTTCCATGCGGACGCTTTCAAAGCTTCCAAACCTGGCCTCCAACCATTGTTGTTAATCTATGTTATCTCCAAAGAATTAAGGAATTTATTCCATTTTCAAATGAAGTTTTTGTTGTATATTCTTTTAACCGATTGGTTATTAAATCAAATACTAGTGAAATATTTTATTTATAAAAATCGTGTGTAAAAGCTTATCTATATGGAAATGATATTATTTTCTTCAATCATATTATCTATGTCCATTAAAAATATTAGGGCCTTGATTGGTAATGGCTTTATTTTCCTTAGTGTCTGGTCATAGCTAAACCAAGGAGACATAAAAAAGCTCCCTAGTTGAATGTGTAAACCAAGGCCATAGCCGAGGACACACCACCAAGCCAAGGTCATAGCCGAGGTAGAACGTTTATCCTCTTGGCCGATTTAAATCTTAAGAGATAAGGACAAATACCTTAATGAATTAGGGAAATATTCCTTATTGTATAGATAGACTCGAAAATAGAAGTTATCTATAAAGAAATATGGAAATACTCTTATTCGAAAACTATAAATACAAATGGAAGAACCCTAGTTCAAGAATCCGAGACTTCATACACAAATACAAACACTTCTAATCGATCTCTTTAAGATAAAGAATCGCTTTACACATCTTTTGTTCTTGTACTTCTCCATTGAGAGTCACCAAAAAACTCTCAAACAGTTTGGCGCTAGAAGGAGGGTGAGATTTCAACAAGAACAAAAGAACGAAGATGAGAAAATCAAGCAGCTCCTCCAAGCCGAAAAATAGCAAAAACCTCGAATCCACGTCCGAGGAAGTAACCACAACTCAACTCGAGAAGAAAGCGTCCGAAACACCTGACGACGCGGCGATTGCGGTAAAGCTTCAAGAGTACGAGCTGATTTCGACAAAGCTGAGACAAAACGAAGCTCGACTGAGGGAGTTGGAAGACAAGAACGCGACTCTCAAAGCTTCAACGGCATAGAAAGATGCTCATACACCTAATGTTGATGATGAAGACGACGGAAGGCGTGCTAGGTTCAAAAAGAGAGTCTCATCGATGCAACCACTAGACGAAACACCAACGAAAGTCGCTAGGGAGGCTTGAACGCATCAAACTCCAAGCTCAGGGCTAACTCGAACCCCTGGCTCTTACCATCATAACGGCCATAACAAGTCCCACGAGGAAAACGCTAACGAGGCCCCTAGTTTAGAAGCCATGCTGGCGGGAAGGCTAGAAGCCATGGAGAATATGATGAAGCGTCTATTGGGAGTAGCTCCACCGATTATCAAGAGTGCTCCCAACTCCTACGCGGATACACCCTTCGTCGATGTTATCACCCTAAGCGAAGTCCCTAAGAGGTTCGCCTAGCCAGTCATGACATTAAACGATGGGACTACTGATCCAGATAAGCATATCTCGCAGTATCGCCAATGCATGCTCACTATCCCTATCAGCTATGAGCACTTGGAAGTCTGTATGTGCAAAGGATTTGGAGCAACTCTCACAGTCCCAACACTATTGTGGTACTCTAACTTGGCCAACAGCTCCATTGACTCCTTCGTTATGCTAACAAATCGCTTCACCGAGCAGTTTGCTAGCAGTCGAATTCTAAGACGCACCTCTGACAATCTCTATCGAATCAAGCAATGCCCAGATGAGAGCTGAAGGAGTACCTCCATCGATTTAAAAAAGAGTAAGTTTCGGTTCCTAACTGCGTCACCTCCATGGCCATCTTAGCCTTCAGACAAGGACTGCTGGTCGACGGTGACATGTACAAGGACCTCACCAAATATCCCTGCTACACTACGGAGGACGTATTCTCCAAAGCTTGGGCCAAAATTAAATGGAAGGAGGACCCGACCTATCAGGCCCAACAGGCAAACAAAAAAAATCCCAAGGCGCATGGTCATTCAAAGACCACCAGGGAAGATAAACCTAACACTAAACCTGGCTTTAAAACTCCACCAGAGGTAGCTTCAAAGGATGGTCAAAGCCCTTAGCAAAAGGAGAGCACGAGAACTATGTGCCCATGATCTGGCCCGACATATCCGCCATGATGATATCCCCAGCTGAAATAGTGACCCAGCTAGGATACTTGTCAGGAAAAGTCAAATGGCCAGTGAAATTGCGGGCCCCTCAACACAAGAGAAACACATCCAAATGGTGCGGTTTTCACAGCGACCATGGTCATCTAACGGAGGATTGCTTCTAGCTAAGGTTCGAAGTGAATAAATTGCTCAGGAAGGGATACCTACGAGAGTTTCTCTCAAAAAAAATCAAAGGCACTCATCCACGAACAAACCAAGAATGACATCCCCATAGGGCCAAGGCCTGACTCGCCAAGGAAGATCATGTCATCAACTTCATCACCAGAGGATCAGAGGTAAGCGGAGTGAAAATCTCTGGTGCCAAGAGAAGCACTCGCGCAGCCAAGACCCACCACGGAGTAGATGCCACGGCAATTGACAAAGAACACAAAGACGGCATAATAAGCTTCACCACCGACACCGAAGAAGAAGTGATAACTCTGCACCATGATGCCCTGGTGATATCGTTGAAAGTTGCAAACTACCTCATGAGACGTATCCTCATTGACAATGACAGCTCAACTAATATAATCTTCACCAACACCTTTGTAGGCTTGGGAATAGACGAAGAAGAGATCACCAGAAAGTCCACTTCTCTAATCGGATTCAGTGGTGAAGTGAAGCAAACCATCGAAGAGGTAACTCTACCAATATACGTTGGCGGCATCAACAAAAGGACCAAGTTCCTCATTATGGATTGCCCTTCAGTGTAAAACGCAATAATGGGGAGGCCCTGGATACATTATATGAAGGTCGTTCCATCGACGCTACACCAATCTTTGAAGTTCCCAACGCCTTGGGGAATTGGAGAGATCAGAGGAGATCAAGAACGGGCTTGCTCATGTTACCATACGACCCTCAAAGCCATCACTCTATAGCCCCACTCAATGGCCGCAACCGTGGAAATCTTTTTTGAGCCATTGCACAAAGAAAGCAGCCGTCAGAGAACAACGCCGCATATCGGTCAAGGGGGCTAGGCCAAAAGCAAGAGACGAGCCTAACGGAAGCACGTGGATCGATCGAGGTAAAAAAACTCGTGGTCAATGGCGCCCAACAAACTATGGGGCTCTAGCTAGGGAATTTTGATTTCATTAACGATTTTGGTTTTTTCAGATTTGACTGTCCATGATGCAAGGGCAAGTCTAGAATAAAATTTGATTTTCAGTGAAAGAGCGATTTCTTACCTAAGCGATTTTTAAAAATAGAAAAAGCCGGTGTAAATTAAATGCCTCTGAAAATCACTAGACCAAGCCTAAATGATGTGGACTGGGTTGACCACGAAAACCTAGGATAGTAATAACCAAAGATAATCGGGTAATCCAAACAGAGAGAGCCGCAAGCATCAATGATGCTTGCGACTTCCTTTTTTAGGGTAAATAGCGTACATCCCTAGACTCGCCAAGGCTAACAAGTCAATTTTAAAATCCATGTAGTGCGGAAAAACTCCTAACCATGGTCCATGCAATGCGGGCAAGCTCCTAACCATGGCAAAAATCCATACAATGCGGACTAGCTCCTAACTATGGTTCATCTAATGCGGACGAGCTCCTAAAAGCCATGGTCAAAACGCCATGGCGAAATGCAGAAGGGCTCCTAATGGTGGTAGATGCAATGCATCAAAACTATGAGTTATCAAAGCTAATGGAACATGTTCACCCTTGTCCATCCTAGCTAGCGACTCATAGAAAAACTTAAAACCGGTCAGTTACAATAAAGCTAGCAAAAACTAAGACACAAAGTATCAAAATGCTACGCGTCCAGGGACTAAATGTCGAAACAGGCAGGTCTCAGAGGCCTAGTGCCCACCGAGTTCACGAAACTCACCAAAGGCCAGTACCGCTGATCACGGACACTAGCCCAGGGACCATGAGTCCAAATAAGTCAGGTGTGCCTAGAGGCCTTGTGCCTACCGAGTTTATGTAACTCACCAAGGCCTTGTGTCCACTAAGGCTTTATGCCCACTAAGGCCTTAGAGCATCTCCAAAAAGAAACTTCATTTTGAAGTTTTTAAAACTTTATATTTGAAGTTTTGAGTTGTTTCTCTCCAAAAGCAAAACTTCAAATATAACTTTAAAAACAATTATATTTTACATTATGATCCTTATACTTCTTCTAATTAATTTAGTTCACAAAAACTTTTAATATTAACTAAAACATACTTTTTTTAAAAGTATTACAACACCATTAGTTATTAAATTGTTACACTACAATATAATATTTTATAAAAAATAATAAAATTAGAATTAAAAAGTAAATTTTAAATAATATAACAAATTACTTCGTAAAACTATTTATGTAATACTCTTACATAAAATCAATTTATACATTTTTTATTTTATTTAAAACTTTTAAGTATAATAACTGAATATATAAGAATAAATGCGAAATGCGAATGAGATAATAAAATTTATAGGAACGAAAAAGATAAACAAAAAGTTAATAAAAATAATTTATGTGATATACAATTGTAGGGACTAGTATGCAAATAAAAACATGAAACTTCAAATTTGAAGTTTTTGAGTTTCTTTTTGGAGGTCCAAAAACTTCATATTTGAACTTTTAGTAGAGAGTCTTTTGGAGATGCTCTTATGCCCACCATGGCTTTATGCCCACTAAGGCCTTGTGCCCACCACGGCTTTATACCCACAGACCAATGTCCAACTGATCTATGTAATAATACATGATCAAATCGAGCATAAGGCTTAACAATTAAGCGCTTATGAATTCACGACTCATAAAGCATAAAATTGGCATGACCTTGTCTTACAATACTAGACTTTCATAGTCTAAACAATTATGAACCCATGGCTCACTAGGGCTATATGCCCTACAATAAAACTTGATTACAACAACCACGGATCCTTGGTTCTCTAGGGCCGCATGCCCCAAGGCTTAGATACCAAATCTTAATATTTATAAATCTAATGCCTAAGAGACCACACTCCACTAGGGCCATGTGCCCCACACTTCCTTGAAGATGGATTCAACAACGAAAGATCTTGGATCTACCAAAGCTATGGATCTTTGGACCTCAGCAGCGCGTCCAGAGCCAACAGCTAAGATTGCTTCAACCTTCCAAGGTCACAAGCCCCAGAAACATGAATGTACCGCCCAAAGAACAAGAAAAGCCCTGGAACTCAAAAGAGAACAAGAGGAGCTAACTAAGCAAAGAACGGCCATGAGTCTGAAATGATCGGACATCTAAAAAATGGACTCGGAGTCCATAGTCTGCATCTTCAAAAAGAATTTAGGAGAAAATTCAATGCAAACCTATCTGTTACAAAGGCAACTGCTGCAATTCACCAAGACCTCGATATTGATTCGGTGTCTACTCGACAGAGTATCCCTACCGAAGCAATAGACTAAGAAGATGATCGAACGATAAAAGGTCAAAGGAATGAAAGCAAAAAAAGAAGCCAAACAGAGAATGGAATAAAAGCCTTATGGGTCTATCAAGATTAAAACTTTTAGGCCTCAAGGACCCAGAAAATTCTAAAGCCCCTTCGGCCTCGAGACAAGTTCAAGGGTACGAAGGCCCAAAAGAGTTCAAAGCCCACAAAGTGGCCCTTACAAACTGGACAATGGCGTTGGTCAGAGCCAATGCCTACATACCAAAATAAAAGAAAATGATTTTACGCCTCAGGGGCGTCTTCTTCTCCCTTCTTCTCTTCTTCGGGGGGGGGGGGGGGGGGGGGGNCTTGGAAAGTCAGGATGGCTCTGAGACAGGGATACCAACGTCATCTCCATAGGAGGAGTGGTCTTACCCTTAGAAGAGGTCTCCATGTGGAGCACTTCTTGGACCTCAAAATCAAAATTGGCCAAATGCCAACCTTTGTGCGCCCCAGTCAAGAAGTCCTTAGCCATCTCCCATTTGGCCTTCACTTCTACAACGAATTTAGCCATCTCCAACTTAGCTATAGCCTTGTCCGCCTCCTTGGTTTTAGCCTCCACTAGGGCAGCAAGATGGGTCACCTCTTCTTGGGCCTTAAGTAACGCCTCCTTGAGCTCCCCGACTTCACGGCCCCTGGCCTCCGACTCCTTTTGCAGAACTCCAACCCTTTTCTTCTCAAATTCTGCCAAGGCATCTTCATTTACCCGTCGAGCCTTGGCCACTGCCTCCTCCAGGGCCCTTACGTCCTCATGCTTTAGATGGACGGCAACGAGAACCTACAAGGAAAATTGAAGTTAGCAGCCATCCAAAACATCAAAGGAGAGGTTATTAGATACTTACTCCAAGAACCCTGGAGAAGAGATCCTCCTCAGAACGAGCCTGCTTGTCCACTATAGCGGTCACATCACTAGCTAAGAAGCGGTCGACAATGGCATCCTACCGGGAAGCAGGAACCTCAATAGAAGCTGGAGTCAAAGAAACCTTGACAGAGCGAGATTTCTTTATGGCAGGGGAGGCGACTGGAGCCCCAAATCTCTTCTTTATTAAGGGCTTGCTCTCCTTGGCGGTGACTTCATCAGGGATGGATTCAACGTCCACCAACTTAGCATTGCCCTCCCTGTATTTCTTGAGAGATGTAGAGACCACATTTCTGGCTCTTTTGCTCATGTTCGACCCTGAAACGGGTAAAGAAGAGGAATGAGAGAAGCGACCTGCCAAAGTAACTGGGAATAATCCACGGAAGGCTTACCAAAGATAGAGGTGTACCCTAAATTGTGTTCACTAACAAGGAAGTCTACCACCCTACAACTCTTGGGAAACCTCAGAATTGCTTCCACTCCTAGTCTACCCGACTCCGGTGGTTGAGTCTTGACCTCTGCACAACAACAAAAACATGCACAACAACAAAAACAAGCACAAAGTAAGACGTTAGCAAGGTCAAGGAATAGTGGACAAAACCAAGTCTACGGACCTTTGTGTTCCCAGCAAGTTAGGAACTCTAGACTGTCCTCCAACGAGAGAAGGTAGTAGAGATTTTTGAAGGCCTCATCTTTGGCCCTCCGTACATGGTGAGGCTTGTCATTCACCAAGGCTTCCTTACCTGTTCTGGTGTGAAGATGATACCTTAAAGGTCCACTCTAATAATAGAAGAAATAGTAGGTGTAGAGAACCTCATCTACTCCCACCGGAATAGATGTTAGCTCCGACAAGGCCTAGATAGACATCAGGATACAGAAGGTTGGCGAAGAAAACTGGCTAGGATAGATCCCAAATCTATTAGCCACCGCCATCGCTAGAGGAGGAAGTGATTTTTGGAAACCAGCTTCCAAATACACTTCATAGATGATGATGTCTGAGGGACCACAGTCAGCGGCCCTTTGATTAGAATTGACACATCTGAGTGGAAGACTCGGCAGAAGATCAAAGAGAACTCACACTTCATCAAATGACTCTTGTTTAAGAACTGACTACTATAGCCTTTGAAGGCATTCTAAAAAGGTTGCGTCCTTTTAAAAGAAGCTCAACCGGAACCTTAAAGAAAGCTCTGACAATATAAGAGAAGAACCAGGAAAATGTTACCTTAGTACAATAAATTGAAGCGATGGAGACATGAACAACGGGAACCGTTAGAGATCTGCATATCGGAAGAGAAATGGTTAGAACCTGCTCAAAATTCTCAGAAAAGATCATCAACACCGAAACCCTAAGTCAAAATCAAAGATCTTCTGCCATCGCATCAACGTAATCGCTACTAAGGATAAAAGAAAACAAGATCTACTGGAAACATGCCAAGGGCTTACCGGAAGAAGTAGATGATGCAGTGGTTTCTTGAGAGAAAACCCTAATCTGGCTATGGGAAGACAGGCGAAAAGATGGAAATAACCAAGACCCTTCGCTTTCCAGCCTACTTAACCCTACCGGTGATGGGCCAAAGGCGAAAAGCCCAGGTTATGCCACAAAGTTCAAGCCCAAAAGTTCATCTAAAAGTTGCGGCCCACTAGCGCTAAAGAGACTCACTAAGGATGAAGTCATCGCAACAAGAACTGGCGACACCAACAAGAGTCATGGCTAAAGTTAGACTCTTACTTTTTCTTTTTACAAAGTTCATCCGCAACTAAGGTAAAAACCGAAATCTCTTAAGAAAGGATCTACTCTTCAAATTCCACACGTGGAAAATGAAGAGTGGGAGAAAACTGTTGGGGGTAATTTTATTCCCTTAACGTCTGGTCATAGCTAGACCAAGGAGACATAAACAAACTCCCTAGTTGTATGTGTAAACCAAGGCCATAGCCGAGGACACACCGCCAAGCCAAGGGCATAGCCGAGGTATAGCGATTATCCCCTTGGCCGATTTAAATCTTAAGAGATAAGGACAAATACCTTAATGAATTAGGGAAATATTCCTTATTGTATAGATAGACTCGAAAATAGAAGTTATCTATATAGAAATATGAAAATAATCTTATTCGAAAACTATAAATACAAAGGGAATAATCTGAGACTTCATATACAAATACAAACACTTGTAATCGATCTCTATAAGACATTAATAAAGAATCGCTTTACACGTATCTTTTGTTCTTGTACTTCTCCATCGAGAATCACCAAAAAAGCCCCCCAAACAGTTTTTGCATTGGTTTTTGGTTTTCGATTCTTCAAAAACCATTTTTCCCGTTCATGATTTAGAAAAAAAAAAAGTGATTCTCTAAATTATAGGGAATCTAGATTATGAAGAGCTTTTATACTTTGTTCATAAAATCTAAAAAAACAAATTTTATGAGTTTTTAAAAGACAATATCTACACTATAATCAAAAACCAAAAATCAAAATCTAAAATCTAAAAACTATTCTAAAAACTATAAACAATCGAGGCTTAGATATGTTCTTACAACAATCGCATTTTATATTGTTACCGAGGAAAAACATTATGAATAATGAAAAGTCAGACGTCAAGTGGTCCATGGAACTTTGTTTGACCAACACAAACGATATGAGCATGTGGTAAGACAGACATCTTTGTCTTTAAAGAATTTGATGTTTAATTTATCCAATCATTTCACAATTCTTACACCCAAATCTTGAAGATTTCAATCATTCACCAACCAAAATAGACGTCACAAAACAATAATACTTTGTTGTACTGCTCGAAGCAACATTGTTATCGTACATTACGTATCTCTAAATCTCTTTAAAAAAATATTTTCCACATTGATTATTGATTATGATTTTGTATATCCAAATCATATACAAAATAGTTGTGGATTTTGAAAGAGATATAAAATCATAATCTCTAGATAAAGATGGATGTATTGAAAATCATATTTAATATTGAAAAAAATTGACAAAATAATTATATTTAATAAGATGTCCGAGCATATAATCAATACTATAATAACATTAAAGACTCTCCGTATATTGACACCTAAACAATTTTGTTTCATGAGATATTGACACATCATCAAAATATTAAAATTGATATACCAATCAAAACAAAACATTAATACACATCACTTTTTCAATTTTATACTTAAATTTACATATATTTCATGTCTTTTCATCTCTCTCTTTTACTTAATATCAATTGTACCTAAATAAAATCAATATGTAACCAAAATAAACAAAAAAATAAAATCAATAATACGTGAATCCAACAAAAAATTTTAAATGAATTATATACACAATTATTCACATATATACAAAAAAATATTTACTAAATTTTCATATTTTCTATATTATATATTTCATCCGATTCACCACCAATTTTTCTAATATATTATAACATCAAAAGGTGAACTATTATTTGTTTCCTTTCCTGCTACAATGTCTAATTAAATCATATACTATGAAAAGTTATAAAATTGCATTTTTGAAATCTGGAAGTTAAACTCATTCAAACTTTTAAATTATATTATTGAACCATACGAGGTTAAAAAAACACATATTTGGTTAGTTGATTGGGTCATTAATGACAAATAAGTTAAATGTTTTTAAAAAAAATTCAATTTAAGTATCATTTTGCTATATCATTTTAAATGTTTTTATGTTTTTTAAATATCATTTTGCTATATATATATATAGTTCATAAAATTTGTAAAAGAGATTTTTAAATGTGATGTCTGTTATTTTTGTCGTATATTAGCACAAACTACAAAGAGTTAAAGTTTTAAATAATTTAAATTCCATAAAAATTTCCAATATTTATAAAGCACATATAGTCTAGATTAAGTTATTTTACCTTCTTCTATATTTTAATACTCATTTGATATAATTTTAAATTTTTACTAGTTTCATTGTTTATATATTTGTTATTAGAAGATGCATATATAATGAAAGTATATCATAGTTTTATTTATGTTTTATACAAATTTAACGTCTACTTTTTTTATGGTTTCAAACACTTATGTGTTATGAATAAAGAATGTGAATTAAAAATATTCTTATATATATTTAATATTTATCTAAATGTGATATGAGTTAGAAAAAATTAATAAAAATATTGAAAATCCCGTAACATAGTGGAGACATAAACCTAATATTTATAAAAATATTCTCGCAGCGTAGCCCGGATATCTACCTAGTTTAAATAAAACAAAAACTTTCATAGTCAGTTGGTGTTTGTGGAAACATCTGTTTTCCCTCAAACTCACCTAAATGTTAGAACAAAAACATGTGGGCGTGAAATTTTTTCCGCGCTCCAATCCAATTCCAACAAAGTATTTTTCAGACAAAAAAAGTGAAATTGTTTAACGTTGCATATTAGAACTCATTAAATATTGATTATCATCATTATATTCTATAAAAAATGTGTAACATTCCTATTTCGATCCATTAATTTTTCGTATTCAAAGCTTTTTTATTTCTTTTAACCTTGACCCATTTAATTTCCATTAATTCAATTTAATTAAAAAGTCCATTTTATATTGTTTTTAAAAAAAAAAGTTTCACATCAGAAAGAACATGATCTCTCCCTTCCTTCTTTCCCCTATAAATATAATTATTTCCCTTCTTATTTTCTTCACAAGTCAGAGCAATGCTCTACACAAGGGGTCGACTTTCCAGCTAGTCCCCATAGGCTTTTAGCCACCGCTTCTGGCGGAGTTCTTTTCCGGCGAGTTCACGGGATTTTTCCGGTGAACTTTCTGAATTCTTTTCGGCGAATGCCGGACGGTTTTCCGGAAGGTCCC
Organism: Anastatica hierochuntica; assembly: GCA_900406275.1. Taxonomy (NCBI): domain Eukaryota; kingdom Viridiplantae; phylum Streptophyta; class Magnoliopsida; order Brassicales; family Brassicaceae; genus Anastatica; species Anastatica hierochuntica. The sequence continues at coordinate 20,324 of OVAN01006662.1, forward strand.
GGTGAGCTCCGACACTTTTTCCGGTAAGTCTATCTTTTCTTTCTTTTCTTTCCTTTCTAGTCTTCCGTTAGGTTAGTTAGTTGGTTCGACCGGTTAAGGTCTATTAGGTCGTCGATCTTAGTCGGTTTAGTCGGTTTGGTCCTATCTAATAGGTTCGGTCCGGTTTTGCCAGTTTAGGTTCTTTTCTTCAGCTTTTCATATTTTTCGTTCTGTTTTGCCTGGTCCCGAGTTTCCTTTTTGGACAGTTTCCAAATATGGTAAGTTTCCATATTTGGCAGTTTCCATTTTAAGAAAGTTTCCTTTTCGGACATGTTTCCATTTTTGGCAGGTTTCCGGGTGAGGTCTAACTCGGGTTTCCTAGTCCATGTTTTTCTTTCCGGGGGTGGATCGTCAGCCAGTCAAGTCGAGAGTTCAAACTTGTGGAAAAGGTGAGGGCTAGACTCATATACTCCTCATGCTTTCCTTAATCACTCTTTCTCGCGTAGTTTAGCACCGGAACAAGTGTTGCTTGTAAGTCTATTTGTGTGTGTGTGTGTGTGCGCGTGCGTGCGTGCGTGCGTGCGTGCGTGCGTGCGTGCGT
>OVAN01006663.1:0-20902 GCA_900406275.1 Anastatica hierochuntica
TATTATTTTAATCATAATCTTTCAAACCGAAATACTTTTAAATTTTTTTTTTGTCTTTTTTACTTTTGTAGAATTTAAATGAATCGAAACACTAAACCATCCGATTTGATTTCGGTTCATTTAATATAAAAANTGATTTCGGTTCATTTAATATAAAAATCAAAACTAAAAATTTCAAAAGTTACTAAGTTATACTGAGTTGAAAATATTTTTGAACCAAAATAATAAGTACTATTTGTATTCGAATTCGATTCTTAAAACCGAATAAATACGAATTGTGAGAAAAGATGATTTGTAAGTGAACATATTCATCCTATTTTATACTGGAAATTTTGCTCTTCAAAACTTTTACAACCGATGTGGGACAAACATTACATCATTTTAAATATCTTCCGCGAATCTCGTTTATTTGAAATTAACAAAAATAATATACTCATTTATTGTTTAGAATTATATGTATAAAATCATTAAATATCTTAACCATTTTAGATCATAATTAATACCACTATTAAATAAAAAGAATTTTTAGAGTTTTTATTGGCTAATAACTCCTCATAATATAAGAAATATATTATTTCTTTAATCAAAATATTTCAAACCGAAATATTTTTAATTTTTTTATGTTTGAATACTTTTGCAAAATTTAAATGAATCAAAACACTAAATCATTCGATTTGATTTCGGTTCATTTTTAATCTAAAAATATAAAATTAAATATTTCAAAAGTTACTAAGTTTAATTCATTTGAAAATATTTTTAAACCAAAAATAATAATTACTATTTATATTCAAATTCGATTTTTTAAAACCGAATAAATATGAACTGTGAGAAAATATGATATGTAAGTGAACATGTTTAGCCTATTTTATATTGTAAATGTTTTCTCTTCAAAACCTTTACGACCGATGTGGGACAAACATTACATCAATTTAAATATCTTCTGCGAATCTCATTTATTTAAAATTACCAAAAATAAAATATTCATTTATTGTTTAGATTTATTTTTTAGATTGATGTATAAAATCATTAAATATCTCAACCATTTTAGATCATAATTAATGCCACTATTAATTAAAAAGAGTTTTTAGAGATTTTTATTGGCTAATAACTCCTCATAATATAAAAAATATTAAATTTTTAATCAAAATCTTTTATTTTTTGACATAATCAAAATCTTTCAAACCGAAATTTTTCTAACTTTTTTTATATTTGAATACTTTTGAAGAATTTAAATGAATCGCAACACTAAATCATTCAATTTGATTTCGGTTCATTTTTAATCTGAAAAATCAAAAACTAAATATTTCAAAAGTTACTAAGTTTAACTCAGTTGAAAATATTTTTGAACCAAAAATAATAGTTACTATTTGTATTCGAATTCGATTTCTTAAAACCGAATAAATACGAACTGTGGGAAAAAATGATTTGTGAGTGAACGTGTTCAGTCTATTTTGTACTTTAAATTTTTCCTCTTCAAAATCTTTACAACCGATGTGGGACAAACATTATACCAATTTAAATATCTTATGTGAATCTCATTTATTTAAAATTACCAAAAATAAAATATTCATTTATTGTTTAGATTTGTTTAGATTATATGTATAAAATCATTAAATATCTTAACTAATTTAAATCGTAATTAATATCATTATTAAATACAAAATGTTAGAGTTTTTTCATTGGCTAGTTACTCCTCCAAAATCCTCTCTGGTTGACACCTCAGCTTACGAATTCAAAATCTTCTCAAAAATGTCTCCTCAATTAATATATAGAGATTTTCATAATATATTTTTTTGTCAACAAATGGACCATAAGGGTCGGTCCGATAGCCCATTAAATCCCACAACGTCCCTCCACTTTGTTGTGGAAGAGGGTCGAACCCTAGTGCATGAGGATTGTTTCTGGAGACTCAACCACCAGGCTACAATGTCATCGGCAATTTTTATAATATATTTTAAAGTGGTCTTTCCTTATTTTTCCTTGCATTTAATGTATATTATATAACTATGAATCAATATTTTATTTATATAATGTTGTAAATATAGGAGGCTGTAATTTATTAAAAATCTCGAATTTATAGAAAATATATGAATGTGATAAGAGTCAACATTAATATTTTATCATAACTAAATTGTTTTTCTCTCGAAATCTCTAAAGAATATAACACAAATTTTGTAAAATAATTCTTTATATCAATGTCCATAGAAAATAATGACGATTAATTATAATGTGTTAAGACCTTACAAAATCTAAATTATGTATATTTACAACAATAGAAAACAAGTGAAAATCGACTTTAGTATTCATAATTAAAAGGCACAAATTCGACCACGTATTAATGATACATAAAAATATAGAAAGAAATCGAGTAATTGTGTTATAATATTGCGTGACTATTATTATTTTAAAAACGCTATTAAGAGTTATTTGTTAGGAAATTAAATTAGTATAAAACTATAGAATCTAAATGTATAAGTTATTTTAAATGACAAACATTACGGGAGTTTGTAATATCTTTAGAACAAACGAATTATTGCATGACAATAAACTCAAACAGAATTGTTTGAAAAAATATATCTAAAATTAAAGTATACACTTCATCGAAATTATGAGTATTCTTTTTCATGCACCTTCTCTCTAGTCTGTTCTTCATGAACCTGAAAAGTTAATTTTAAAAACAGATTCAAACATTGTAGTTAATATCAACAACAATTTTGGCGTTAAAGCTTCTTACAATCTAAGCATGGATTTATACTAACCTGATGGTGAAATCATCGACTTGAGATATATTTAGGTTCGGCAAAATCCAAAATTCTCCGAAAATTTCCAAAAAATACACTGAATACTTGAATATATTTTTTCAAATGTTATTTATACAGTAACAATATTGTAAATTGCAAAATATTTTTTTTAAAAAAACTAATACCTCGCTCATTTTTCATTTTTGCAAGCCGTATAACAACTATATTTAAATAGTATTTATTGTCAGCAAATTCATAAGTTTAGACAAACAACTTCTCCAAGACATTTTTTTAATATGGTAGTTTTGAAAATAAAACATATATTTTTGATACTATGTTACAACCACACATATTTATACATCTCAATAATCTTTGAAGTTAAAAAATATTAAATATTAATTCCTTAATTGTTTCATTAATAATTACCGTTCTTATGATGAATCATTTTTACAAAAATTTCCATTTCGTTAAATTTGAATTGTCTTTTAGATCAAATTAATAATACACAATTGCCTAATATGTCTTTATAAAATGTTTAGAACTAGTAATTCGTTTTTATTTTACCGATTTAGAAATAATATTAGGAATTAATTATTATGTCAATTAATACTACAATTTTATGTCCATTTTCAAAAATAACGTTTTATGACTTTAAACACGATTGCCTTTTATGAGTTTATATATCTCAGAAAATTCAAATATTGACTAAATATGTAATTTTGAAAAATATATTACTTAAACTCACACATTCTATAAAGTGCATAACACATTAACACTAATATTAATATTTATACTTTATTTTATTTAAAATTATTAAAATCAATGAATATTATATTAAAAATATAGTATAAGGAAATCAAATAAATCTAAAAAATAACGTACATAATAGTTCTAACTTATATATTCTATATTTTACATTCTATGATGTATTTTTTAATATTTAGAATGTGTAATTAGGTATATTTTTAATATATATTTTTCAGTTATATACTATTTTCAATTATAATGTATATGTTTTCAATTATATACATTTAGGACAATTTTTATTTGGCAACGAAAAAACTATATTCAATTATATATTATATTTGAATTACTAATAATCCATATTATATGCACACCAAAATGTTTGTGAAATTAGCTTATTCAAAAAATCGTGTAATGTATAGTTTCCTCATTTAAAAGTTTAGTCAACACTTATATATAACAGTTAAACAGTTTAGACATATAAAAATACTTTTTGATCGACTAAAATAGCCTCGAACGTTTCACCAGATGTAGGACATTGACGACAAACACGAAGTGCTTTCACATTTATGTTCCAGTTAATCCATAGAAACGGTTTTAGATCTTTGATGAAATCAATTTTTAACAAAGACATTGTGTTTTTTTTTTATAAATTGGTCATAGAGATAAGAATTTTAAAAAACTTGGAGGTGGAGAGAACAAAAAGTGTAACATAACATCTACATGCTTCGTTGCACATATATTTATACGTAAAAAATTCTTGTAAGGCAAGGTAACAATAAATTGCCATTTTTCTTAATAATTTTTAAAGTAATATCAATTTTTCATATATACGGTCTGATAATTTTTAATGTTGATAGAGAGTAATTAAAACTTTCCATATAGTTAGGCCGAATATAATTAAAAATGAAAACTTTCTTTTGTATGTAGAAATTTTGAATTGTCTTGGAAGACTTTCCTTTGTATGTAGAAATTTTATTTAGGTTTGTATATTTTCTTTTTTAGGAATATACAACTTTATACATTCTGTTGAAATATATAATGAAATATATAATGAAATATATAATGAAATATATAATGAAATATGTTAGTTAAAAGATCCAATTTAAAAATATATACCTAAAGATTCTTATTGTAATAAATTTAAATATGTTAAATTGGTATGTACATTAATTCATCCTAAAGAAAAACTTGTATATATATATATAGACACACACACACACACACATAATACTCATCAAAAAATTATTTTTGATTAGTTTTTTAATAATGTTATAAAATATTTCGAAAATTTATTATATATTTTATAACATCTAATTGAAAATTTTAAAATATATAAATTTATTACACCTTTTTTTAACAAAATTTTCTATTACATTTTCGATTTTTATATGATATATATTTTATGTTTTATATTATATAATAAACATTATAACCTATAATTTAATTAATAGAAAATGTACAATTTTCTTTGTTTATATATTCTAATAAACAATTTAACCTATATGTTTTACTTTTTAATATGTCCTAATAAAAAGAACATTAAAAACTGATTTTTATTTTATCTTTAGTAAGGTGTTTGACAATAAAATCTAATTGATTCATGGTTTACTATTCTTTAATTTGATCGATTTAAATAAATCAAAAATCAAAGAAAATGTTAATCTTAACAACCAATAAAATTATAAAGTTAAATTTTTTAGTGAACATATAAGCAACACATGTACAAATTCAATAAAAGGACTTCTCTTTTAATATATAAGGATCTTTAAGTATACATGTAATGCAACAGAAAGTTTCTTAAAAGATTATGAGGAAGAACGCGTATATCAATTCTTTATGGGATTATGTGAAGCTATGCTCGGGAATGTTTGTAATAACATCATTTGTATGGATCCACTTCCAGATATCAATAACGTGTATCAACACGTGGTTTGTGAGTAGAGAAGACTGCATTCTATCAGAAGTGATTATAAATAAAACATTGTTGGCTTCGTAGCAAAAGCATATGAATCAAAGAATGTTGGAGCTCCTACTATATATGAGATAATGAGAAGTATCATAGCAGTTGTTGCACAAAGTCGAGAACGCGTAATTTGCTCGAATTGTGGCTGCACATGTCATAAAAAGGGACTGTTGGCAGATAGTATGGTTTCCCGAATGGTAGAATGATGAGAAGAACCACATACATTGTGGTCATGTGTATGGAAGTAGAGGACACAGTTCATACCAGAATATGCAGGGACGAGGATGTGAACAGTTTCGTTCCAATGCAGCAATTGTATCAACTTCCTCTACACAGGATTCCAAGCTTTTTACTCTTGAGCAACTGGCTTCACTAACTAAGCTTCTAGAACAACAAAAACCATCTCCAATTTCTGAATGGTTCAATGGTAAGGAACAAACAGGTGATTTAATTCTTGACATTGCACCATATGACAGGAGATAAGCGGACATTAACTCAAGTACGAGATGTAATTCCTTGTCCGAGAAATTTTGCAGATGGAAGGCAAGTCTATGCAACACAAAGCGGTTGTTTGCCATTGTCAAATATATCTAATACTAATATACAGCCTAATAGAAATGTATAGAATAGAACCTAGTAGAAATAGAATAAAAAAAAGTACAAAAATGCCAAACTAAATAAATGAACTTATTCATCTTTCAAAAGAAAATAGATGTATCATAATCCCTTTGTTAGATTTATTATTCTTTTTGTTCTCTTTATCTTCTAATAGTCATTAATAAAGAAAAAAATTTATTCCATTACAAATTTACACTCGTGTTAAAGAATGTGTTGTTTGTCAATAATCTCAACCGCACACCTTTTTTAGTGGCAAAAATGTTAAAGAAAACTAGTTGTTTTGCGGTTTTCACTGATACATTATGCATATTGCAGGTGCGTTTTATGAGGACCCTGATCGGAGTTGGTGAAGAACGAGATTGTGTTTATTATTATCAGGATGTGATAATCGCTAGAGCCAACGAGATCAAAGCCACAACATATCCAATCATGTGGCATCAACGACTAGAACATCCTTCCTTTCAATGTATTAGTCTTTTGCTGTTTTGCTCTGGTTTTAAGGGTGTTTCTTATAAATTTAGGGGTTGTGACATCTGCTTTTCTTCAAAACATACTTGAAAAGCGTTTTATGAAAGTTATAATAAAGCCTCAATATTTTTGGCTTTAATACATTGTGACAAATGGGGGACATATCGTGTTTCAGCGTCCTGCGGTGGTTTACTTTTTGACGATTATAGATGATTTTTCTCAGATTTTCTGGATGTATCTTATTCTTGAGAAGAGTGAGGACAAAATGGTATTACCAAATATATGTACTATGGCGTCTCGAACATTTAAATAGGAGGTTCGAACAGTGCGTAGTTATAATGGGGTTGAGTTCTTAGTTTTAATTCAATACTTTCAAGAAAAGAAATATTAAATTAAACGTCTTGTGTAGCAATCACAACAGAATGAGCGCGTCATTTTGGGGTGAAAGTGTTTTTGCGGCTGCTCATTTGATTAATAGAACACCATCAAGTGTTTTGAAGGTGAAAACTTTGTATGAACTCTTATTTGGTCAAACACCTTCATGTGACACTGAAGAGTTTTGCTCCCAAATTCACAAGAAACAAAGACAAGTTCGGAAAGCATAGTCGAAGATGTACTTTTGTGGGCTATTCTTATGGAAAGAAGGGTTGGAAGCTATATGATCTTGATATAAATAATTATTTCCATATAAATCAGATATTTCACAACTTGAGGAAGACTTCAGTCTTCCTTATTAAAAACATTAGTCTAATAAAAGTTTTTCAGAGTTAGCTAAAACCTAGAAACTCTTCTTTTTCTCGCTTGCGGTAGAAACCACATTAACCTATCTTCTTCACTCGATGATCGATGTCTCCTCTCGTTGTAGTCGACTGTCTCCTCGACTTCTTGTTTCTTTTATGTTCTTCATCCTCCTATTTTTTCTTGTTGCATCTCCTTCTAGATGTCGTCGACATGTTCTCCCCTCTGGTTGCGTAGCCGCCACCTTCACTACATAGTGGTTGACCTCTCCTGGAGTGTCGACGAAAAGTCATACTGGTAGATATAGGCAAAGGGTTTGTCTACAAAAGAGATATGAAATTTTTGGTGTAGATCGGGCCAGATCTGGGGTGGTACATTAGCGTTGTGGTGGAGGTTGGCTAGTTTCCGAGGCTTGCACTATTCCTTTTCGCTTCCTTCATCGAGCTTTCTTTATTGTAGTCGTTGAGACCCTCTTTCATTCTTAACTTTGGGAGGTTGCACGTCTGAGTTCTAGACTGTGTTTCTGTTATTTGTGGTCGTAACTAATAGACTATTCTTTTTCTGATAATGGAAGCTGTGGGTTCTTGACTCTTTTTGCAAGCGAAAGGGTGTCTTCCTCAGAGATCGTTCCTTTCTTTTGTTAGTTTCTTTGCTTTGGTGACGCGAACAAGAAGTGTGGTTAGGTTCTTGGTTCGTCCTAAGCTAGAGTCTGTGTAAGTGGTCTTTCCCTATGATTCATGGCAAGCTTGTGGTTCATGTGGCGTGCGCTCTTCGTGTTATGTTAAGTCCTCCTCTGGTTCTCGAAGGAGGTAACGTGTGCAAGCCAACGGGCATTGCAGTTGTCAACCTTTGTTCATGGTTCTTGGTGGCAGCGCGTTCGAGACGACCACTTTTCTAGAGGCAAGTGATATGTCTCAATTTGGTTGTGCGATTTGTCTTCCTTTTCCCCTCGCGGGTCTAGTAGTTGTGGCAAGCTTGGATGTATTCTCCTTCTCTAAATAAGAGCTGGTAAATTAGTCACGGGGGTTGCGATAACCAAGAAATAAGTGTGGTTGGTGGACGACCAGTTAATTTGGATCTCATTATGGATTTTATCAAAAGATTAGCAGCGGTTTGGTCTAATTTCTCTTTGAAATTTCCGATTAGATGAGTGTAACGATTTAGGAGTGGTGGGCGTGAGGTGACAATCTCTCAATTCACCAACTAAATGATGACGTCGTCAGATTAATGGCTTTTCCTTGAGCCCCGGTGGAACTCAATTATTGGCTAATTTGAGTTTGGATTTTTGCAGATTTTGAGAGGCTTAGATCTAAAAAATCGTAGGACCGTCATAGTAGGGTTTGAGGGTTGTCCGAACAAACGCTCGTGACGACCAAGTCTTTGCATTCAAAGTTTCAACTTTGTCGATCTAATTGTATCGTGATGTCATTTCATTTTTTTACGTCTACCAATTAATGTTAAAGTCATATAATTATTAATTTATTATTATGTTTTTATTTTATATTTCTGTATTATCTAGTTTTTTTGTATTAATTATTTCGTAATTTCTGTCAGAAAAAAATCTTATTATTACAACATTGCCAAAAAGAAACTCTACACGATTGTTTGAGTTACCAAATTGTTTAATGTTTTTTGTTAGCAAAAAAACCCAAAAAAAGAAATTTTAGAATTAACCATTATATTAAACTGTTTTTATTCACATGGTCATGTCACCGACCTAATATTTTCCTTTTTACGTATTCCTTTTTGTGAAAGGAAAATAAAATCATCCTATATATCTATTTTTTATTGTTACTTAGTCGGTGTATATTTCCTCTGTGTTCTTCTTCCTTTTCTCTCGCGTATCTAGTGTTTTGTTGGGTCGAGATTTTTCACGTATCTGCTCGGCAAGAGATTTCGCTAAGTTTCTTCTTCAATGGGTATTGTTAAATTCATCGAATTTCTGCAGATCTCTTTCTGATTTTGTGTGAGATTTCCAATTGAATCTTGTTTCTCTGATCGTTTCTGTAGCGAAAGAAACTCTTACAAAGATATGGAATTTGATAAGGAAGAAGCCAGAAGAGCATTGGGTATTGCTGATAGGAAACTCTCTGAGAATGATTACAACGGAGCGAAGAAATTCTTTCACAAGGCTCATCGCTTGTATCCAGAGCTCGATGGTTTGAAACAAGTGTTGATGATGATCAATGTTTATATCTCTGCAGCAAACAAGATCAATGGAGGAGGAGAAGCTGATTGGTATGGGATTCTCTGTGTTGATCCTTTGGCTGATGATGAAGCTGTGAAGAAACAATACAAAAAGTTAGCTCTTTTGCTTCATCCAGACAAGAACAGGTTTAATGCTGCTGAAGGCGCGTTTAAGCTGGTTTTGGAAGCTTGGTGTGTATTATCTGATAGTTCTAAGAGAATTGCTTATGATCATAGGCGGAAATCGAATGAATCGGAGACCGGGATGGAGAAACCACCAAACCCACATAAGCCGGCTTCTGATAATGGGAATCAAAATGCAAGAGACAATGGCGATCCAAGAAATAAGCCTGCGAGTGGGAAGCAGAGACCACCAGATCCACACAAACCAGCTTCGTCTAATAGGAATCGAAATGTTAAAGACAGTGCGAATCCAAGTGCTAAGCACGGGCTTGCAGATTCATCAAAACAGAGAACAGGCAGTACGTTTTGGACAATGTGCAGTATATGCAAGACGCAATGTGAATATGTGAGGGAACGTTGTCTTAACAAGGCCATACATTGTCCAAACTGTGGTCAGACATTCATTGCAACCGAGAAAACTCCATGGAGAAGTTTTGTGAAGCCAGTCAATCTCTCATCATCTATTCAACAAAAACAACGATGTAGTGCCCAGAAGAAAGCAACAACCGAAAAGACCAGTGGAGCTTCTTCTTCTTATGGGAGAAAGTCTTGGGTATCTGCTACTGCTACGCCGAACACTCCAAAAGCAAGTGCAGAAACACCAGCAACAAACAAAAACACAAGAGCTTCACCATCTGTTAGTGCAACTCAGAAAACTCCCCAAGCAAACGTCCAACATCAAGATAGAAACAGAAACGCAAATGATACTTGTTCAGAGAAAGTTTCTTCACCTGGAAACACTACAGAGGCAAGTTTTGGGAAGCCGGTCGTGAACCTTTCATCATCTCATCAACAACAACAACAACGGAATACCCAAAATAAATCAACAAGTTTTAGCTTTAGTTTTAAGGCTACTTGTAATAGCAGGAACGCCACAAATTCGAAAAGAGTACTCGAGGAGTTTCAAGAAACGGTTGCTTGTGCAGATAGGATTCTTAAGAAGCCAAGGACACAAAGGTGAAGCAAGACTTAATCACACAGATATCTTATGAAATACTTTTCTTTCATCTCTGCACTAAAATCTTGTAATTGGGTTTTCATCCTTGTTTTTCTCTAATTTTAGATTTATGAATAGAATTAAAAGAATTCTATGTTTTCATCATAGTTAATTTATAAATTTTGATGACAAATATTATAAGATTAATCTAATACGAAATTGGAGCCGTTTCCTTTATTAGCTAATAAACAAATATGTTACCGTAAATCCAAAATTAGCAATTACCCTAACACACATTCTTAAATAAAAAACAAGAGGCTCATATCAAAACCATCTTCTTCTCCAACCATTGTTTTAAACCTTTTTTTTCTTAAGTTTCATCTTTTTACAGTTTTCTTCATACTACACCTTCATTGTTTAATCAATCTTCGTCTTTGTTTTTTGATTCTTTGTTGTTTTTCTTTTTCTTTCGCTGCCTTGAGGATCAAGTAATCACAAGGTGGTGAGGAAAGAAAAAGGATAAAAACAAAAAACAATGAAGGCTATTGAAGTAAAAACTGGGATGAAGATACCTTGGGGGGCACGCTATTCGTCAAGTCTATTGATTGTGCTATCCTCAGTTCTTCTTTTGTGCAACGGCCAAGACTATGGAATGCCTGGGGAAGACGGAGCAGGAGGAGGAGGCGAGCCACCACCTGAGGTTGCGCATTGTAACGGTATCTTCATGAGCTACAGCTTCGGAAGCCGCGAACGAGAGTACCCGCACGTAAAGAACGTGACCGCACAATCATGGGCGTTCAAAGCGTCTGCAATGATTGTAAACACGGGTAAAGAAGAGCTCAAGGGTTGGCAAATGTTCATAGGATTTCGTCACAAGGAACTGATCGTTTCAGCGACCGGGGCGTCTCCATTGGACGGCGATTATCCTCTGGATGCTAGCAATGGAACCACATTCATCGGATCGCCAAACACGGATTTGAAAACCTCGATTGAAACCGCGGGCGATTTCACTCAAATATCAAAAAATATCGAAATCACTGGAACTCTTTTCGGTGTTGCAAAGTCGGTCACGCCCATGCCAAGGACTATTAAGCTCACCAATGACGGTTGGGAATGCCCAGCCGCCAAAAGAAAAGGTTGTACATCAGAAGAGACTCCGATTGTTTCAAACACTTTTCTTTTCTTTTTTTTTGCATTTGTGCAGGTTATAAAGACGTTTTGACAGAAATGCAATAGTTTGGCGGGTTCTTTAGTCGAATGTGATATTTTTGTTTACTTGCGCAGGAGGCAATATGCACGTTTGTTGCAAGAGAAACCCTAAGATAAAGGTGAAGACTGGACCAAAGACAAAGTTTGCACCGAGAAGGCAGGGTGATCTGAACATAGCCTACGATGTTCTGCAATCGTTCGGAAGCAGCTACTTAGCCCAAGTGACAATTGACAACAATAATCCGCTGGGGCGGTTAGACCGATGGAACCTAACATGGGAATGGATGCGAGGAGAGTTTATAAACACGATGCGAGGAGCTTACACTTACAAGAAAGATCCATCTGAATGCCTTTACAGTAAAGCTGGACAGTACTACACAGACTTAGATTTCTCCAAGGTCATGAATTGTCAAAAGAAGCCAGCCATTTCCGATTTGCCTCCTGAGAAGAAAGACGATGAATTGGTCGGCAAGTTACCTTATTGTTGCAAAAACGGAACTCTCTTGTCACCAATTATGGATCCTTCTAAAGCTCGATCCGTGTTTCAGTTGCAGGTATGCATTTATAATCTCTTTCGTTCAAAATATATCTTAGGGTTACGAAGTTTTTTGTTTTCAATTTGTTAGGTTTTCAAGTTGCCTCCTGATCTAAACAAAACAGCTCTTCACGCACCTCTGAACTGGAAAATCGACGGTGTTCTCAATGCGCAGTACAAATGCGCGCCACCAGTTCGGGTCGATCCGACTCCTTTCCCGGATCCTACCGGTCTACCGGCCATATCCTTTGCCATTGCCAGCTGGCAAGTGGTCTGCAACATAACCAAACCTAAAGCTCAGGCCTCAAAATGTTGTGTTTCTTTCTCTGCATTTTACAACGAATCTGCAATTCCTTGCAATACTTGCGCTTGCGGATGCAATGACATCGACACCGACACTTGCAATGCTGACCGTAACCCGCTCCTCCTCCCTCCCGACGCTCTCCTTGTTCCGTTCGATAACCGAACTCTTAAAGCTAGAGCTTGGGCTAAACAGAAGCACATGCCAATACCCAAGAAACTCCCTTGTCCGGATAACTGCGGAGTCAGCATTAACTGGCACGTCAACACGGACTACAGAGACGGCTGGACTGCGAGGTTAACGGTTTTCAATTGGAGAGATTTCGCGTTCCAGGATTGGTTTGTGGCGATTGATATGGGAAAAGCAGGTGCAGGGTATGAAAACGTTTACTCCTTCAACGGCACGCGTGTTCCACCAAACAATAGAACCGTAATGTTCCAAGGCTTGCCTGGTATGAACTACCTTGTGGGTCAAGTAAACGGAACAAGTCCATTAAAAGACCCTCCCGTGCCAGGGAAGCAACAATCTGTTATCTCTTTCAAGAAGAGAAACATCAATGGACTGAATATCCCCAAAGGAGACGGTTTCCCAACCAAACTTTTCTTCAATGGAGAAGAATGCGCGCTCCCGAAATATTTCCCAAAGAAGAGCTCAGGACATAGACATGGAATCAGTGTTTTGATGTCATTTGTTTACGCTATGGCCGTGGCTTTTGCACTGACGATGGACTGATTACTGAAGACATATAACTAAAGTTAGCATTGTCTGGTCAGTTTTCAGACTGTTAAAGATTCGTGTTGTTGCTGAAACAGGGGAAGGATCAAAAGGAGAAGATGTGGAAAGGCGTTTAATATTAACAAAAAATGGGAATGTTGTATTCAAACTTTTGTTTGGTCTATAGAAGTGTATTCAGATGTACGTTGTTCTCTATGGTCAATCCCAAAAGCTCTGAACAATGTTGTCCCCTTCTTTTTTGACATGAAGAAGATTTAGTCTTTTGATTTGGAGTTTTTGTGAAATCTCTTTAACCTTTATCAGAAATATAATCTCAAAATGAACATCAAAGATTCGAAAGCAAAGAACATAAGCCATTGACAGCAGCAAGTCACATTAGATTCCAAAAATGAAACACTTGTTGAAAGGAGGTATTTATGCTTTGCTTAGAACCTGAGAAAGACAACAGAAAGATTCTCTGCAACATCCTCACCTTTTATTTAAACCCAATCGCCTTTCATCATGTCTCATCAATCCCTAAACCACTTTAAAATCACATATATCATCTCTTGATTTCACTTTGCCTTTCTTGTCTTCTTTCATTATAAGAATGGTTGGAAACCTAAAGAACATGATGCTTCCTGGGTTTGGCCTAGTGTGTCTGTTCATGATCGTTAATAAAGCTTATGCTAGAGAGTTTGCGGTCGGTGGTGCAAAAGGTTGGACCGTCCCTTCCGGTTCTCAGGTTTACAATCAATGGGCAGAACATAGCAGATTCCAAATCGGCGACTCTCTGCGTAAGTTTATACAGCATACTAATAACCAAAAATAATTGTTTCCTTTCGCATATGATGCACAAAAGTGTATACAATTGCAGTGTTCGTGTACCAACCAAACCAAGATTCAGTGCTCCAAGTTACAAAAGACGCTTACGAAAGCTGCAACACGGATGCACCAATTGCTAAATTCACCGATGGCAAAACTTCGTTCGCACTAACCAAATCTGGCCCATACTATTTCATCAGCGGAAACAAAGACAACTGCAACAAAAACGAGAAACTCGTGGTCATCGTCATGGCTGATAGAAGCGGCAATAACAACACCACATCATCTTCTCCGCCGTCTCCAGCACCTGCTCCTTCAGTAGAATTCGCTTCTCCGCCTGTCACAGGAACCTTTGAAACGACCCCAGCACCTACGCCTACTCCATCTCAAGAAACTCCAAACAATGCAGCCTCTTCTTCGTCTTCCTTTGCCCTTGTTCTTCTCGGGGCTTCTCTTGCTTCCACTCTATTCCTACACTAAGAAACTTCTCTTTTGTCTTCTGTCTTTAATCGGTAAAGAGTCATTTCCCTTTCTCTTTTCACCCAAGTTTGTGTCAATTCGTGCTTCTTGTCTGATTTTAACCCATTTGTTTCTCATGTAAATGAATAAAAGGCTCCCCTTGTGTGTATTTGACTGATATGTCATCTATATATATAGAGATGGAAGGATAAAGGAAGTAAAAGACTAATAACTAGAGAGAAATTAAGATAGTGTCAAACAAAATTTCTCTCTTTTCTGAGTTTTTATCTGTCGAATATCTATTCGGAATAAACAATCTGAGATACTTGTATGGTTTTCTAGATTAAAGGGAAAATTCTAACCTCCGGTCGCCAATCAAATGTTTTTCCCGAGTTCGACCTTTTTGATCATTCTTATTGTATCGTGGGAAAATCGAATCTAGCATTCCTGCAACCTGAAAAGAATCCACAGGCAAAAATACAAAATTACTATGGAATCCATGAGTATGAAGAAGCAAAGCAGAATGTGAAAATACTAAGAGCAATCATTATCCCTTGTTTCTCGTAACGTATCTAAAGAATAAAATAATAGAATAAATTGAAAACATAAGAGAAATAGATAGAAATGTATCTTGTTCGAAAACTATAAGAACCGTTTCTTGTGCAAATATCCCCACATGTCATGCTTACATTGGTTATTTTTTTTATTTTAAAATTAATCATAAAACTAATATTTATTAATATAATATTTGACGAGAGACGTTGAAATGGGTATCTAGTGTTAATGATGCTCTAACTGTGAAAACACCACCAACAATGGCGCAAAGGTTTGTGATGAAGTGAGAGAAGGATTTTGGGTTTTCCGTTATTAAGATCTGCAAAAACAGAGCAACCATGGAGCAATTTATTAAGAGGAGAATATATCGATGAGACATTTGCAAGAGAAATTATCTTTTCGTATGTTTAAATGAAGACTGAACCTGCTTCGGAGAGAACTCAGAGTGAAACTTTGCAATGGGTAAGTAGTAAGTCTAAGCCACACTGCTGTGAGCGGATCAATGAATGCTCTTGCCCGGATCTTCTTGTAATGATCTCTGTTTTGACTACTTGAAGGTAGTGTTCGATCTGTGTTTACAGCGGTTATAGTGTAGGAATTATTTAGGTACGGGTCAGTAAAAGAATATTTGACTAAGGTTCAAGTATTTAAATTCACATGAAAGTTTTTGGATTTACGGTAACATTGGCACCAAGCTCATTTTGATTTATGAATGCTTTATCTTCTAGCCTGTCGTGGCTTTGGTCAAGATATGGCAACAATCGCCTCATATCAGTCAACAACCTAGGAGAAATCATCCTCCCAAATGAATGATGGGTAACAACATGCGACATGTTCATTTAAGAAGTATCAAATGAATGAGCTCCTGAATGAGCTGAGACCACGAGGTTTCCTGGAACCTGCAGCATAGAAAAGCAAAAAAAATTTCAGTCCATCAACATGAGATGATGAAAATATCAACATGCCCTAAATCAATTACAGGGAGACATTGATTTAGCCTTAAAAAAATTTCAGTCCGACGTTTACCTTTTTTACACGCACATAACCTTCAACTCTACAACCTCCAACTGGTGCCTTTTTAATATTTCTAGCAGTATCATTGGATATACCATCCAAAGCTAGCTTGTGAGTCTCAGGGTGGATAGGTGCGATCAGTCCCTCCACCATCAGGAAGAAGGGATCATGGTATATAAACTCTTAGAGGAACATGCTTAATAATAACCCATAACATAGCAAAAATATATAATGTGCATGTATATGTATATAATTCTTGACACAACAACCTGTTTTTATAAAACTAGACTAACTAATGTTGATTTATTTATTCCTGATACTGGAACGAAATTTGGAATTGCCTACCTTAACTATACTCTTTGTATCCCGATCTCCATAGTAAGATTCATGTTCATGGTGTCCATGGTCCTCTTTGGAAACAACAAAACAAAGAATATTTTCACAAGAATGCTTGTTCCAGCATATATATGAGGCTCACATACACTAAAGGAAGCTAAAGCTCAAAAGAAGAAAAGGAAAATATTTAAAGTTTTAAACAACTCTACCGATGATTATAGCATATGTGTCAACATTTGTCTGTACTGAGAACACAATTAGGAGATGCAGAAACCAGTTTTTCACCGCATTGACACATGAGTTTCAATAGGAGACATGAAGACTTATAACTAGAAACATCGTATTAAATGGTTTTTCACCTAAGGTCATTGCCTTTGCGGAATATCCCAATTGATGGATAGCCTTGTATATATGATTCAAGAAAAATATATTCCATAATTTATGTCAGCTTAACAAGAAATTATTCGAGTGACAGCCAGCGCTGCCCATGCATCCTTAAAACAATAGCAACAAAAAGGTGCACGAACAAGAAAGAAACTAACTAGTTTTTCTCAGCAACTTCAGAACAACCACCAAGTTTCGCATATCCCAAAATAACAAGAATATTGAGGTAAACATCAACTTCATGGTACCTCCTACATAGCTCGGATTCTTCCGTGCAATCAACGGTTCCTAGAAGAACACGCCCATCAATTTTAGGATCACATCTGCAGCGGGGTATTACCAATTTACCATGATCATGTTTGAAAAGAAAAATATCAGCACATGTGACTTAAGAATTTAACAACTTAATAAACAACAGAAGAGTCTAATGCAGACCTCTGTTTTATAATACTAGCCGCTTTCTTCCAAGAAGGTTTCTGAAAAGCATAGTGGAAAAAACAAAATAAACTCATCATAACCAAACATGAACGAATATATCATATGTTAGACAGGTACTGAGGTACATAATATCCGTAAAAGCTACAAACTCTTATGAACAATGCATATTATTCCAAAAAAGAGAATATCATAACATAGAATAACAAACGTCATTCCCCTTAAGCACAAAACATATTACAAGAGATAAACGGGAAAATAAGGTTCCCTACAAAAGTGACATGTCTAGGGATTTCACTTATCGTGACTGAATATATCCACAAAAAGTCAAGAACGTAACAAGGAAAATTTTTTCTCCCTTGTTCAAGCAGAACGAACAACTTCAGATGAGTCTATGAGTGCATTCAACACCAGATCATTCTTGCATACCAGATGATAAAGAGCATGAAATTGGAAAGATAAAAGTAGCATAAAAAATACTAAGAGTATTACCAGACGATTACTCCAGTAGCACCATGGCGCATTAAAGTTAACAACTAATATTGGAAAACTGCATAAGAAAGTCAATTTTACGTTAATCCATATCCAAACCCTCAGAAATGACTCTCATACATATGCATAAAAAAAGCTGCCCACTCATTGATGTGAAAATGATTCAAAACTACCACTGGTTAATGGTATTGCACCATCAGGAAACTCTTCCTTAATTTCTTCGCCATGGTTGATGTGATGCAATGCAAGGCTAGAATGAAATTATGCACCAGCGGTCCGTAAATGTGAATCAATTGGAAACTTGTGAACTGTTTTTGTTATATTCAATCTATTCTGAAAAATTAAAATTATGATTAGATCTAGGCTACTAAAAGCGGAATGTATTAACATTAGATTAAATTCCTATCATCATTTCAAACCCAATTCAAGTTTCTTATATATCCAGTCTATCGTATATTATATAACCAAAAAATATATTATCTGATACTGAAGAAAATGTCAAGATTTAAGCTTTTCTTTTTGCATTTAGCTTTTTGTATGATAACCATACAACATTTACAACAAAATAAGTTCTAATAGTTAGCATGGGATCATCAAAATAGAAAGACTGAAAGTTGTTAGCAGCCACTTACTGTTCCCTAAACGTCACGCACATCAACAGATGCAAATTTACATGAAAGGTCAGGAAAACTATAAAATGAAAATACAAAAGTAACAGTCAGCACATAGAGAAATACATTCAATATCCCCATATGAATTGAGTATATGACAAAAAAATAGAAGAGGAAAATCTAAAACTATCATAGCATGCATAACAATGATTCAACAAGAAAACCATATGTTAGCGATTCAAGTGATTTTATGCATGTTCACTGGACATCTACAGCAAATTTTAATATCAACAGAAGAAAAAAGAGACATGGCAACAAAACGGCGTGTTAAGAGTTATTCGTTCTACTTGTAAAACACAACATTCCCGATTGACCAGTTATCTGCACAGTGTCTAACCTGATGTTGAAATCAATGCGTAAGAAGTCTCCATCACTGCTGTTGTCAAGTATTACAGCTGTGGTAGTGCTGACTTCCAGATAACTACTCAGTGAAAGTTGATGTAATTTCTCTTGAGGGGATTGATCTTATTAGCAACGTATAAATAATCAAAGTGGTTACACGTTGTTGCACTCTTTTAGGAACTACTCTAGACAAAGTCATAGGTATTAAAAAATATACAAGAGAATCGGTATATTCTCTAACACCCTCCCGCAGTTGAATTGTCGGGACTCCGAACAGTTAAATTGGACCGAAAATCGTTGAATAAGCTTGTCGGAAGTCCTTTGGTAAACAAATCAGCAAATTAAAGAGCAGAAGGGACATGTAGCACACGAATTTGTCCGAAGGCCACCTTTTCTCGAACAAAATGAATGTCGATCTCAATATGCTTAGTGCGTTGATGCTTAACCGGATTACGAGCTAGATACACCGATCTAATATTATCACAATACACAATGCAGGCTTTCGAACTCAGACGCCCTATATTGAGCATGAGATTGCGAATCCAACACAATTCTGCAACCGCATTCGCAACACCTTTGTACTTGGCCTCTGCACTAGAGCGAGACACGGTTCTTTGTCGTTTTGAAGACCAAGAAACTAAGTTGGAGCCAAGGTAAATGCAATAACCTGAAGTTGAACGTCGCATGTCAGGACATCCTGCTTAATCAACATTCGAATACGCCGTTAGTTGATTAATGTTGCCTTTGACAAGTTGTAACCCAAAGCTCTTTGTGCCTTGGACATAGCGAATGATGCGCTTAAGAGCGTTGAGATGAGGAATGCATGGTTGATGCATGTATAAACATATTTAATTGACCGTATATGCTATGTCCGGACGCATGAATGTAAGGTACTGAAGAGCCCCCGCGAGACGTCGATAATGAGTTGGGTCATGTACTAAATCACATCGTTGGCAGAGAGGTTTGATTGTAAGTCAACCGGTGTCCAACATGGCTTGCAATTGATCATGCCAACACGTTCAATAATATCTTGTGCATACAAAGTTTGACTAAGGAATATCCCACCATTGATACGATCGACTTTAACTCCAAGAAAATAGTGAATATAACCTGAATCCGACATTGGGAACTCTTTTTGAAGTGCCTCAATAATCGATTGGAGGAAGCTCGAGTCAGAAGCCGTCAATAGGATATCATCAACGTATAAGAACAAGTAAGCTTGCTTTCCACCTTTGTTGAAGACGAAGAGTGAGGTGTCTGTTTTACTACAAACAAAATCAAGATTAGTCACATACTTTGCGAAACGATAATTCCAAGCACGTGGTGCTTGTTTTAAACCATATATCGTCTTCCGTATTTTGCAAACATGGTTGGGAAAAGACTTGTTTGAGTAGCCCGGTGGTTAATGCATGTAAATGGTTTCTTCAAGTTCACCATGGAGAAATGCGTTCTTGACATCCAATTGATGAACAAGCCAATCACGAGCAAGACTTACATCGAGGACAATGATGTGTTAGTACTTTAGTAGGGTTTTAGTACGATTTTCATTTGAGATTTATGGTTTTTAGTATCTATTCGAATTGTTTTGGCGCGGTTTTGTGTTCTTTGTTGTTTTTACAGGATTCGAGCTTGAATATGCGAAAAGGAAGCATTTTGGATGGATTTCAAGCCTCGAAGGAAGTGTTCGCGAAAAGTTGGAAATACCCTAATTTTTTGACACAAATCGACCGATCCAGGGACATGGATCGATTTATCCTTGTCCCGATTTTCGGACCGATTTTATGAAGAACCAGACCGAACTTATTTCAGACTAAATTTCATCAAAAAGACCTAGACTCGAGTTTTTCTTAACATTATGCAATTTTTCAGACTTTGAGAGAGCTTTGAGAGAGTTTGTAACCTAGAGAGAAAAAGCATCTTAGATCTTCATTGAGAAGCTTTCCGAACCCTCTTTTTACTCTTGNAAATTTCATCAAAAAGACCTAGACTCGAGTTTTTCTTAACATTATGCAATTTTTCAGACTTTGAGAGAGCTTTGAGAGAGTTTG